>JAXCGZ010022789.1:20000-60000 GCA_037179515.1 Halocaridina rubra | reverse complement strand
CTCTTGTGCTTTATAAATGTGCTACACCATTGTTTGTAGTATTAAGCATCATATAAAGCAAGTCACTGAAAAATGACGAGATTATAAGAAGCTGGAAACAAGCAAACGTGGTACCTATTTTCAAACAAGGAAGTAAAGCCATAGCTCTAACCCATAGGCCTGTTTCACTGTTAGCATTGCTTGCAGTTGTGGAGAAACCACTAAAAAAGTCCCTTCAATATGAGTCCAACTTTTTGTCAGAGCGATATCACGGATTCAGAGAAGGCAGGTCTACGCTAACCAAGTTACCAAAATCATATGATGTGGTAAGTCATATATTGCAAGAAAATGAGGGTGAGGCAAATTGTATATCATTGGATATTCAGAAAACATTTGATACAATTCCATATTGGAAGCTCTTAAAAAAGCTGCAGGTATTGGTAATAATCGGTGGAAATGTTTTGGAGTGAATAAAACTTAATTAGCAGGAAAGGAGCAGATGATCAGAGTAAGAAATGAAGTGCCTGGCTGGAGAAAAGTTAGCAATGGGATTCTACAGGGATCATTTTAAGTTCCACCTCTGTTCCTTATATGTATATAATCTGCCGGAGTCTGTCAATGGCTAATAAGATTCAATACTTCAGAATGTTAAGTAATGAGAATGAAAAGAGCGCAAGCAAGCCAATGTTTGGGTATTCAATAGCAGGAGAGGAGCGTCTAAAATCTGTTAATGAAAGAGATCTAGAATGATAATATTGACAGATTTGTCTCGGAAAATGCATTTATATGGTGTCAAAAAGGAAGCATATGCTCTCTTAGCAAATATGAGAGTGGTCTTCAGGAATATGGACAAAGTAAAATCCAAAAATATTTCTACAACATGCATGAGGCTTACGCTAGAATATGCAGCACCCTTCTGATATCCTTACTTGAAAAATAAAAAAAATATATATATAACTCTAAAGATATGCTGCAAAACTGATTACAGAGATACGTAATCTCAGTTATGAGGAGAGGCTGAAAGATATGGACTAACCACCAGTCGAAGATCTGTCGTTGTGGAGCTTGAAATCATCGTTTGGAGTATCGTAAGGAGGTATCTCTGCAGGATGTAAAGAAGTACTTTTTCGTGAAATTAATAAATAGAATTCGCTAAGCGTGGAAATGTATATTCATAGTGTTATGGAAAGATATGATAAAGTGCTAGTGAGTAGATATGTGAAACAGAGATACTACCTCCTTATGATACTTCAAACTATGATTTCTAACTCCACAGCCACAAATATCAAAATATCGCTCCTCACCCACTCTTCGAGCTTCGAATGGTGGTTAGTCCATATCTTCCAGCCTTTCCT
Organism: Halocaridina rubra; assembly: GCA_037179515.1. Classification (NCBI taxonomy): domain Eukaryota; kingdom Metazoa; phylum Arthropoda; class Malacostraca; order Decapoda; family Atyidae; genus Halocaridina; species Halocaridina rubra. The sequence continues at coordinate 58,666 of JAXCGZ010022789.1, read as the reverse complement.
CATATCTGAGTTTACGTATCTCTGTCATCAGCTTTGCAGCATGTCTTTGAATTTCTAAACTTATATATATATATATATATATATATATATATATATATATATATATATATATATATATATATATATATATATATATAGAGAGAGAGAGAGAGAGAGAGAGAGAGAGAGAGAGAGAGAGAGAGAGAGAGAGAGAGAGAGAGAGAGAGAGAGAGAGAGAGAGAGAGAGAATAGTGTCCAAGGTAAAGAAAATATCAGTCTGAATCAGATATATTGGTGTTAGAGAGAGAGAGAGAGAGAGAGAGAGGAGAGAGAGAGAGAGAGAGAGAGAGAGAGAGAGAGAGAGAGAGAGAGAGAGAGAGAGAGAGAGAGAGAGAACAAATTTTTTTGACAATCAGTACAAGTTATTCTTCTTCTGTAGCAACAAATTTTTTCAATTATAAAAATTGCTCCCATCAGTGGCCTCTAAGCTAGTCAGGAAACCCACCAACCACTGGTGTCCTTGGGTTTTTTTATTTAAACAGTCCCAATAGGCCATTCTAAAGAGTCCATCCAACTGGTTCCCGTTTTCCAAGTACTCCCTTTTCCACCCCCATATTTCTACCTCACTTGTCCTACAGGATCCTGTATCCCCTCCTACAGGAGTAGCTGGATATATAACTGCAAAGAATGGTATTCAGAGGCACAGTTGACCTCAGCTGCTATCAGTAATCAGTCATGAAGACCTTTACATTACGTAAGTAAATCTTATTTATGCAACTTCCACATTGAAAATGTAAGATTACCCAAATGCAAGTATTACCTTCGTAAGCATGTATTATTTTTGTAAATAATTACTCTTCATAGAGAAATGTAACGTGTTTCAAAATAGAGCTATGTCCTTCACAAGAAAATTTCATATACTGATAATAGAACATTTACCTCCAATTTTTATGTATAGAATATTCATACTCAGCTGTAGTTATGTCCTGCAGATGTAAATCTTATTTATGCAGCGTTTACTTTTACTCCGGTAATGAATTAATTTTCATCTGGAACTTTATCATACATATTACACAAACTTACTAGATTTGAATTAATCTCTAGATAAGTAATGTTTTACATAAGGAATCATGTCATTCGTTGGAAAATATATTTATGAAAGTGTTTAGCTGTACATTTTACGATAGACTTCTGAATATCTATTGAGGAACTTTCCAAATGCAACAGTATGGACCTTTAACTTCATTAGAATTCTCAAAACATGCAGTAAAGTTATATCTTCTTGTTCTTAAAAGCTTCAGTATATTAGTTAATTGAAGAAGACTAAAAATCATTTAAAGTATTTACATTTTAGGTTCAATGATCTTATTGCTTTTTGCTAGAAAAGGGGAGATTTTGAACGTATGTGTGCATATCTTGTTAGAATTTTTTTAGTTTCTTGTTATTTGTCAAATTCATCCTTTCATACAGTTGCTGTAATCGCCCTAACTGCTGGACAGCAGTTCAAGGAGCGACGTGATTTTAATACAGCAGTTAGACTTGCTGGCCCAGGTTTCTTTGGACAAGGCGGTAGCTTCAATTCCAGATCCTCCTCAGCCGACAGAAATCAGTTCCAGAGCGACTCTTCTCAGAACAGAGAAAACTTCCAAAACCAAGGTGGTAACTTCCAGTCAAGTTCTTTCTCTGGCGCTAGACGTTCAGGACAGTCTGGATCATTTCAAACAGGGAACCAATTCCAGTCTGGCAGCTCTTCCTCATTTGGTTCCGCTAACAGAGACCAATTCCAAACCCGTCCAATCCAGCAGAATATTCAAACTTCATTCTCATCAAATACTTTCAAACAAGACCGAAACACTCGCTTCCAGTCCAGTAACTCCGACCGTTCAACTCCACAAGCTAACACTGATAGCCGTATCCAAAGCAGTTTCGCCCAACAAACTACTGAAAATCGTTTCCAGACTCCATTCAGTCAACAAGAACCTAATAGACGCTTTCAGTCTATCAACATCCAGCTGACTCCTTCAAGACGGTTCCAGAGCAGCTCTAGACAACAAACTTCATTCCAGCCAGCTAGAAATCAAGAAGACAATAGCAATCAATTCAGGCAGACCACTACCAGTCAGCGGATCTCTGAAAGCCGTCTATCATCTGGACGTCAACCACAGTCTCTCAGTCGATTCACATCCATCAGTCAGTCTCAACCTCAGCCTAATACCTTCCAAACCAACACTTTCCAGAGATCAGGTTCCCCATCTGCTGGCAGCTTCAGTGATGTAAGTGGAGTGTTTGAACCTCTGAACCTTCCCTCTGGAGCAAGTCTGCTTTTGGGGTCGATCGACACTTCTTTCACCTGCGCTGATCGCCCATATGGTTATTATGCTGACGAGGACAATTCTTGCAGAGTTTTCCATGTGTGCAATCCAGCTCTATTCTCTGATGGTGAAATCCAGACCTACCAATATAGGTAAGATATGTTAGTGGTTTAAACATGAAACTAGATATGATAGTATGTTGTTTGCATATACGAGAATATTGACATTTTGTAAAATTATATAGTCAGTACTCTAGAGAAAGTAATTGTGATTTAATGTTTTATGAGGTTTTGAGTAACTATTTTTTTTTTCTCACTGGCAACATTTTCCTTCTTTTCCCTCCCCAATTGTTAAAGGGCTATGAGGGGAGTAATAGTGCTCGAATTAGTATCTTAGTTTCTAACCTTTCGTCTTCTTTTTTAGTTTTATGTGTGGCGAAGGCACCGTCTTTGACCAGAACGAAATGACTTGCAAAATGGACTTCGAAGCAACGCCTTGCCAAGAAGCTTCCAACTATTACTACAGAAACGAACAATTTGGACGTCCCGAAGAAAGGTCATTCTAAACAGAAAATCTATCTAAAAGTCTCTATCTGAACGCAGCCAAGAGTGATTGTATTTGTCTCTCGAACGAAGTTACCGATGTTTCCATATGCAAGGTTTCGATTTCTTTGAAAACCGAACATATTCTCGACAGTTGCCATTGTTTTGTATACTTTGGTATTACTTTGTATAATACTAATAAATAAATGATATAATGAATGATTTTGGCATTTTTAAAACTTAAAAAAGTATTTGCAGTCTTGTTCGAATGTTACACACACGCACATAGTTAATGCTATCTCAATCCATAGTTTTAAGGACAGGTATGATAAGTATCACTAAGTCTAAAACGGAACCGATCAGGAGACGGGAAGATACGAGCTTTGGGCTCTTTCCCGTAAACACAATTAGGTAATCACAATTAGGTAATCACACACACAGAGAGTAATACGAGAAGCATATGAACATTGTAAAGATGATTATTTTGATTACGAAGTGATAACTGGAAACAACGGAGTATCTTAATACTTACCAATATGTTTATATATACCCAGCTTCAGAGGTAATTAATTTCCATAAGAGAGATGCAGTATATAAACAGTGAGACACAATGAAGATGAATGATAAGCAACTCAAACAATGACATTTAATCATTGATATCAGTGTATAAAAATATATTGAATTACAAAATCGTATAGAAACTATTATAAATATATCTTCAAAGAATATTTACCTCAATGCTAGGCCTGCACTAGGTTTTGCATTATTTACTGATTCGGTAACAAAACCGCTTCCAGTTAATTAGAAAAGTTCAGATATATTTCTCTTTCTAATGTTAACACAGCAAGACGTCTTGAGTATCACTGTATCGATATTATATCACACCTTTGTTATAATACCCATGAGTTTCCTAAAAGCACTTATAAGAGATAAAACAAGACTAAAGGGGGGGTTTACACGGTCAAACGGTTCGTCGAACGTGGTTCGACAGACAAGTGTTGGAAGTGATGTTCGAACTTGTGAACGGGGTATTTGGTTGTCGAACACGTTCGACAACCGTGTTCGACAACCAAATACCCCGTTCACGCGTTCGAATATCACTTCAAACACTTGTCTGTCGAACTGCGTTCGACGAACCGTTTGACCGTGTAAACCCCCTTTATATGTTACTGACACAAGGGCACATGAAGCAACTGTTCTTGATTGGATAAAGACAAATGTGTAAATAAGATGAATTATGAGATGACGCAATTACATACGTACACTTAGCTAACGTTACAAAGCATGTTAGTAGTTGTTTAAAACGCAGTCCTTAAAATCACAAGCCTAGAATAGAAATTATGTCTGTTCATTCCACTAGTCTCCTATCATTAAAGGGATCGATCAAAACTCATAAACCTGGATCACTTGTATGACCAATTATTAGTTTTGTTGATTCTACATCGCGTAAGTTATTTCAAAAGTTTAATTCGTTTACTCTCGCCTTTCCTTAGAAAAGAATCAACCTCTCATATACTGAATTCCTATGATCTGAATGAGAAACTTCATGTTCTTGATATTACTCCAGATATGCAAGACTTTTTTTTTATGTTTGTACTTTGTTTATTCAAGAACCAATAAATAACCAGTTAGATTACTTTGCATACGAACTTCATAACCTTTGAAATACCTAAAAATGTTCCTTTTAAACTTATTTACATTTAAGATGCAGAATGCAAATTTATTTTTTATTGATGAATCTCATCGACAAGAAACTTTTGGGTTGGCTCTGGAAAATCCATTATCTCCACTACTCTCTTATTTTTACATAGAATTTTTTGAAAGACAGTACCTTCATACGATTGTCTCTAGATAAGTCTATTTTCATTGGTTTCGGTAAGTTAGCGTTCAAAAGTCTTTGATTAGGTTGAATGACTTGGTTCCCTCTAGTATACTAACTTTTGAAGCATATTTTGATATGTTGTTACATAGAGAATCTTTTAGTGAGAACATCGCATACGTCCATTATTATTCCGGTTTTTATTTTAAAGTTAAAAATCTGTTTTATTGTCAGTGTTTCTTAAGGCTTTACATATTGTGATGCCTTTGTTGTTTGATGCAGAAAGCGAGAGTAAAAATTATGAGCATTGCAAAAACTCTTTGTTACCCTAATTGGTAGTCAAATGACTACCTTAGTGCTGCAAAACACATATTTCGTGAGCAATCACATTTAGACAAAAACGTTGCTCTCATTTTTAGAAATATATTAGTCATTCCCTATTTCCAAAGCCTAGTCAAGAATCTTTTAGATTTCTAAACATCAGTTTATTTTTTAAATGCGAAAATACTTTTAAGGATATGATAATGAGCGCAGTCCAGTTTCCAATTCCAATATATTATATAAAATTCCATGTAATGACTGTATTAAGCACTATACAGTATTGGTCAGACAAGCAAAACTGTGCTACTATAGAGTGTGATCTACAAACAAAGTTCTTCTAAAGCAGTGGTTCTCAGCCTTTTTTTACCCATGGACCCCCTTTTTTTTTTTACCCCTTCATAGCTATTCGACAAAAGACAACCTTATTTTATTTTTTATTAACAAAACAAGACATATTTAGCCGTTTTTTCCTATAGTCTTTCAAATTGGAAAAACGATTTTAATACTAATATTAATTGAAAAGAAGCCAAAAATGCCTCCTACAGAAGCTTCTCCTTTTTTCTTTCTTCTCTTCTCATTCTATTGCATCATTTTCACGTAGGGTCGCTATCCGAGAAAATCCCTCCTTGCTTTATCAGCAATATTTTTTTGCGATAGTTTTAGTTTATTCTTATTCGCGAAGAGCATCATTATGGGCAATTTTGAGGCAATTTTCTTGGATCTCTTCGCTGATTGAAGTTGAATTTCTTCTTGGAGAGAGAGAGAGAGAGAGAGAGAGAGAGAGAGAGAGAGAGAGAGAGAGAGAGAGAGAGAGAGAGAGAGGAGAGAGAGAGAGAGAGAGAGAGAGAGAGAGAGAGCACGGTACCCAACTCTGAAGATATGCTTTCGTTCGTATATTACAAATGATGCTAGAATTGCAAAAGAAGTTCACTTAAGAGAGAGGACTGAATTCTGAAGAATAACGGGGGGGGGGGAAGGAATCTGACAGCAATTTTTATTTCATTTATACACTGCTCTGTCCGAGTTTATTTGGTGCGATACTCTGATATGGGCGACTCTGAAGTCAAAACCTAAGGAGTCACACTTTGAAGCTTCGTAAAAAGAAACCTCTACAGAATTTAAGAAAACGTTGTCATCAATAAATATGAATTATAACTAGCACGAAGTAAGTGAGGATATAATATTTTGTGGCAATATTTCCATACATTAGTTAATCAGTGAGTTCAGCCACCTTCCCCAAGTGTACTAACCTTGTGGTAATCAGCTGCGTGAGTGATTACTCCATCAAATGCGATGAGTCAGTGGAAGGAGAGTATCGACAACGACCGGACTGCCTGCTTTAAAAACTGTCTTATCAGCAAAGGACTGAGATCCATATTAGTTATTAAGGAAATTGACCAGGAAACGATTAAGAATGTAATTATGGTTTACATATTCATATAAACTTTCATATATGCATACATGCTCACATACACGCATGTATGCATACATTGATTTTAATTTACGGATAAACTGGACAGAAGACAGGGAAGTACCATGATAATGTATTTACCTAACGTGCTTACGGATGAGTCGTATATTCGAGTCTGCTCCTCTCTTGGTCGGTGTTATATATTTCATTCGCTTACAAGTTTCATATAATATCTTTAAATTTTAGTGTATATAACATTTAACAATGTATTCGCATAATTACTATCATTTATCAAGTAACATGCACCTGACGAGCACTTTCATACATTCTGCAAAATGGCATCTTGATGAATCTTTGAGCCATCGAAGTATAACTTCTTACTGACTTTATTACAGAAGAAAAAACTTGGAGTAATTCTATAATAATAATAATAATAATAATAATAATAATAATAAGACTTTATTTCCAACATACATTGGGTATTCAAATATGGGTGTACTATTAAAATTTACAAGTAAAATCTTCCTTTAAGAGTAACTTCTTAAGATTATATTTAAAAGTATACACTGAACCAGCATTTTTTAGTTCTCTGGGAAGCTGATTATATAAATGAGGTCCACGAATGTTTATATCTCTTGAGCCAATATCAGTTTTAGACCTTCGTACTAATAAATCTTCCCCTTGACGGGTAGTTAACCCGGTAACTGAGCTTACTGTAGAAAAATTATACAAGCAATCAGGAATATTGTTTCTTAGTATATTAAAAACAAAGGTACATATATCAAAAACATATTTATCTCTAATCTTTATCCATTCTAGATCTTTTAAAACAGGAGAGATGTGCTCGTATTTTCTTACATTGCCAACAGCCACTCGTGCTGCAAAGTTTTGTAACTTTTGTATTCTTTGTAATTGAGTCTTATTTGTACATCCCCAAACTTTGAGACAGTAATTAATTAAACTCATAGCTAAGGACTGGACAATTATTATACGAGTTGATGTTTCAAATGAGTCTTTTACCCTATTTAGATATATTAGAGTACCCATTACTTTTTTATAAATTTCATCTATATGCATTTCAAAATTCATGTAACGGTCAAAAGAGACACCTAGGTTCTTTACCGAGTTCATTGGCTTAATGATATTACCGTTAAAATTTATATGAAGATTGTCATCAACTTCTGATAATAATTGTCTGGATCCGATAAGAATAGATTGGGTTTTAGTTTCATTAAGTAACAGACCATTTTTTAGAAAGTAACGTTTAGCCATATACAAAATTTCTTCTGCTCTACGAATAATATTTTCTAAATCATTAATTTCTCCTTCAATTAAGATTTGAGTATCGTCAGCATATTGAATGACATAACAGTTAGGTAAATATTTTACTAGATCGTTTACATATATTAGAAAAAGCATAGGTCCTAGGATCGATCCCTGAGGGACCCCAAACAATACCTTCTTGCGACTTGAGACTACATCTTTTATTCTGACTGACTGGTAGCGGTTTTTAAATAGTTCTCGAACCAGCTTGGGTCAATGTTCATTTTTTTGCATTTTTCTAATAGAATGGTATGGTGTACACTATCAAAAGCTTTAGAAAGATCGAGTAGTAGTAGCAATGATATTTTCTTATTATCTATATTTTTGTATATTTCATCTGATATTTTCAATAAGGCAGTTTCAGTTGATAATTTTGGCCTGAAACCGTGTTGACTTTTTGCAATAAGTTTATTTTTTTCAAGAAACTCACTTAACTGATTTGCAACAATCTTTTCAAGTATCTTTGATAAAATTGGTAGTAAAGAGATTGGTCTATAGTTAGAGACGTCGTCAGGATTTCCATTTTTAAAACCAGGAATTACATGGGGATTTTTCCATAAATCTGGGTAGATATTGGTAACTATGGAAGTATTGATTATTACCGTCAGATAATAAGCTATTACAAATAATGAATCTCTAATAAAACGAAAACAAATTCCATCTGATCCATATGCATTAGAGTCTTTCAGATTTTTTATTACTAAGATTACTGTATTACAATCTACTGTAGTAGGGTTAAAGACATCATTACTTCTATTGAATGCACTATGTTCTTGAAGATTAACATTATTATTATTACTACTACCATCATCACTATTATCATTACCATTACTACCACCATCATTATTATTTACACCATTATCAACATTTCTATTATTATTACTACTACCATCATCATTATTATTACCACCATTACTATTATTGATTTCATTCAACTATTGCTATGTTTTTGTCTCTTTTTAAGGCATCAAGTAGTGGTGAATCTAAGTTTTTCAGCCTTTCCTCTTACATGAGATATTGTATTTCTGGAACCAGCTTTGTGGCATGTCGATGAACTTCCTCATCCTTGTTAAAATTTTTAAGTGCTGACTCCATAACCGTGCTGTATATTCTAGCTTAGACCTCACATAAATCATGAAAATATTTCTAAGCATATCCTTGCCCACACGTCTAAATATTAGCTTTATGTGGCTAAGGAAGAATATGCTTCATTTATTCTACCATTTGCATGCATATCCGGAGACAGATCTGCCAATACATAGCTCCCTAGATCGCTCTCACTCTCAGAATCATGGCGTCCCTCCCTTGCTGTGGAATACATAAATATGGGTTTTGCAGAACGCTGGCCCATTTTATCGATTTATATTTTAAAGTATTGAATCTCATTAAGTACTTATTTGACCACTTTTGTAAACTATTAAGGCCTTCCTGAATTTAATTACCGCTATTAATATTTTCGTCTTGTACTTTTTTTTATAAATTTGGCTACGTTTGCAAACATTTAAAAATAGGTGTGTAGTATGTCAAATCATTTGCATACTTTATATAAGAAATACAAGTAGCCTAAAACTGATCCCTGCTAAACCTCGCCGGAAACCAGCTTCCATGACTTCTTTTATCCTCTATTCTTATCCTTCAGTAATAGCTTTTATCTACTCTAGAACATCTCTACCTATCCTTGCTATTATTTGCAGCTTTTTGATGAGAATCCCAAGTGGGACTGTACCATATGGTTTTTTATTATCTAAGACTGTCTTTTGCACAACTCTCTCTCTCTCTCTCTCTCTCTCTCTCTCTCTCTCATCTCTCTCTCATCTCTCTCTCTCTCTCCTCTCTCTCCTCTCTCTCTCCTCTCTCTCTCTCCTCTCTCCTCTCCTCTCTCTTCTCTCTTCTCCCTCTCTCTCTCTCTCTCTCTCTCTCTCCTCTCTCTCTCTCCTCTCTCTCTCTCTCTCGCTCTCTCTCTCTCTCTCTCTCTCTCTCTCTCTCTCTCTCTCTCTCTCTCTCTCTCTCTCTCTCTCTCTCTCTGAAAAGGTGAAAGCCTTACAACACAAGGTGGGTTTACTAGAATCTGACATTGTCCTACTTAAAAGAGATAATTCTAGGTTGAAACTGCTATTAGAAACATCTCCACCTCTCAGTTCAGTGCTGTCACCTAACAGTGATGATGTCCCTTCTATCAACAACCCTCAGGTTCGGCAAGCTAGGTTTTCTGTCTCTACTCACAATTTCTTCAGTGCATTGAGTGATGAATGTGACAGTGGTAGTGAAGAAGAAGTAGATCCAGATAAAAGTGATAGCCATCAAGACAACCTGAATACACCATCTAGCATAAATAATCAAATCAGTAACAGGTTACAAAATAGTGATGAAACAACAACGTCCTTTCCCACTACTCCTAACAACGCAACAACAGGCACTAACCAGAACAAGATTCTTCCCAGCACAAACAACCAACCTGGTAAAGAGTTGCAAAACAGCGAAGAAGATATAGAGTCAATCTCCACTACTCCTAACAACACAGCAACTGTCACTAACCAGGACACCCAAATTATATCTTCCAGCACAAATAACCAACCCAGCAATAGACTGCGAAACAACGAAGAAAACAGAAAAGACGAAATAGCAGCAATCTCTACTCTAAACATTCCATCGAAGTCCTCTCCCCCACAGCCACAGTTGCCAAATAATGCAAGTGCAAGGGTTACAGCCCAAATATATATTCGCATTCCTGGCAACCCCTTTGAGAGAGAGATACGTAATACACTGACAAATCAAGGCATTCCTTCTGAAGAAGTCTTGATTAAGGAGCTTTATCGCACACCAAACTGGGTTTCCTTCGCAATAACGATATCGAAAGGATTTGAATATGTGCCTTACAAACTGAATCAATGGCCTACAGGCACAAGTGTCCAGCCATTTCGTGGGAGCAAACAATGGTCATACCAAAATAAACAGCAAAGAGCAAATGGAACAATCCCCTATATGCGAGACTACAGAAAGAGACACGATACAAACCTCTCTTATCGCCGTCCAAGCACAAGAGACTTCTCCTGGAGTGATGGCTCTTACAACCCTAGACACTCACCTAGGCATACAAACTTTGGGAAGGCCCGATCATACCACGGCACGTACTCAAACCAGCATTACACATCCAACGGCAGGTACAGACACCAGGATTCATGGGCTAACCCCAGAACACACTACAATGATGAATTCCCAGCAGAATCATACAGTCGAAACTACAACTATGACTATGGATACCACCCCAATGAAACATGGTAATACCTCGTCTCCTGCTGTTGCTGTTACAGCTGTCGATGTGAAAGTTACTTGTAAATATAATGATAGATTATCTGTCGCACATATAAATGCACAATCCCTGCTATCCCATATACTAGAAATTGAACATAAGCTTATACAAGAAAATATTGATGTTCTTTGCATTAGCGAATCATGGCTGTATCCGTCAATTAATAATGCATTTATTAATATTCCTTCATATAATATTTATCGCTATGACAGTGGTAGAGGTGGAGGTGTATGTTTATATGTTAAAAATTATTTGAAGGCCACTGAACTAAATCTTGAAACTGAGAAGCACGAAGGAGTGGAAGATAAATGGATCTCTGTCCAACATAAAAAGTTTCCTTCTATTATCATAGGCTGCGTGTACCGCCACCCCAAAGCCTCGGTAACCTCCTTTAGCTATATTTTGGACGTTTTTAAGGAGATAATTTTAAAAAACAAACCAGTTTTTATATATGGCGATTTTAATGATGATCAACTAAAAAGAGAAAATAAAATGAGTAGACTTATTAAGAATTTAAATCTAGAACAGATTATAAATAAACCAACTAGAATCACTCCCACTTCAGTTTCCCAAATCGATCTAGTAATAACAAACTCCAAACATATGATAACTAAGTGTGACGTAATGCCAAGCCCTATAGCAGACCACGAGGAAATTGTAACGTCCCTAAATATTCGCAAACCAAAGAGACAACCAATCTTTAAAACATTCAGATGCTTAAGAAATTATTCACAAGAATTACTTTGTAGTTTACTTATGAATGAAGTACATAAATTAAATGAAATTCTATATACCGATAATATAAACAAACAAGTAAGAATTTTAACCAGTGTCTTATCATCATGTATAGATCGATGTGCACCACTCGTGACAAGAGAAATATTTCGTCCCCCCGCTCCTTGGATAACAGATGACATAAAAAACATTATGAAAGAAAGAGACAAACTACAAAATGAAGTAAAACTACAAAGAGATAATATCCCTTTAAGAGAAAAGTTTACAGAGCATAAGAAACAAGTAAAATCATTATTAAGTAACAGTAAGAAACAGTATTACAAAAATGAATTTCAAAACGCTAAAGGCAATATCTCTGATACATGGAAAATTGCTAAAACCATGCTTTCCAATAACTGTAATAAAAGTAGTAACATATCAATTATACCCGATGAGGTAGATGTAAGTGCTAAAGCAGAAGAGTTCAATAATTTTTTCGCTGAAGTGGGGAAAAAAACCTTTGAAAAAACAAAAAAAGAAATAATAAATGAAATCAATAATAGAAATGGTGGTAATAATAATGATGACGGTAGTAGTAATAATAATAGAAATGTTGATAATGGTGTAAATAATAATGATGGTGGTAGTAATGGTAATGATAATAGTGATGATGGTAGCAATAATAATAATAATGTAAATATAGAAGAACATAGTGCATTCAATAGAAGTACTGATGTCTTTAACCCTACTACAGTAGATTGTAATACAGTAATCTTAGTAATAAAAAATCTGAAAGACTCTAATGCATATGGATCAGATGGAATTTGTTTTCGTTTTATTAGAGATTCATTATTTGTAATAGCTTATTACCTGACGGTAATAATCAATACTTCCATAGTTACCAATATCTACCCAGATTTATGGAAAAATCCCCATGTAATTCCTGGTTTTAAAAATGGAAATCCTGACGACGTCTCTAACTATAGACCAATCTCTTTACTACCAATTTTATCAAAGATACTTGAAAAGATTGTTGCAAATCAGTTAAGTGAGTTTCTTGAAAAAAAATAAACTTATTGCAAAAAGTCAACACGGTTTCAGGCCAAAATTATCAACCGAAACCGCCTTATTGAAAATATCAGATGAAATATACAAAAATATAGATAATAAGAAAATATCATTGCTACTACTACTCGATCTTTCTAAAGCTTTTGATAGTGTAAACCATAGTATATTATTAGAAAAATGCAAAAAAATGAACATTGTCCCAAGCTGGTTCGAGAACTATTTAAAAAACCGCTACCAGTCAGTCAGAATAAAAGATACAGTTTCAAGTTCCAAGAAGGTATTGTTTGGGGTCCCTCAGGGATCGATCCTAGGACCTATACTTTTTCTAATATATGTAAACGATCTAGTAAAATATTTACCTAACTGTTATGTCATTCAATATGCTGACGATACTCAAATCTTAATTGAAGGAGAAATTAATGATTTAGAAAATATTATTCGTAGAGCAGAAGAAATTTTGTATATGGCCAAACGTTACTTTCTAAAAAATGGTCTGTTACTTAATGAAACTAAAACCCAATCTATTCTTATCGGATCCAGACAATTATTATCAGAAGTTGATGACAATCTTCATATAAATTTTAACGGTAATATCATTAAGCCAATGAACTCGGTAAAGAACCTAGGTGTCTATTTTGACCGTTACATGAATTTTGAAATGCATATAGATGAAATTTATAAAAAAGTAATGGGTACTCTAATATATCTAAATAGGGTAAAAGACTCATTTGAAACATCAACTCGTATAATAATTGTCCAGTCCTTAGCTATGAGTTTAATTAATTACTGTCTCAAAGTTTGGGGATGTACAAATAAGACTCAATTACAAAGAATACAAAAGTTACAAAACTTTGCAGCACGAGTGGCTGTTGGCAATGTAAGAAAATACGAGCACATCTCTCCTGTTTTAAAAGATCTAGAATGGATAAAGATTAGAGATAAATATGTTTTTGATATATGTACCTTTGTTTTTAATATACTAAGAAACAATATTCCTGATTGCTTGTATAATTTTTCTACAGTAAGCTCAGTTACCGGGTTAACTACCCGTCAAGGGGAAGATTTATTAGTACGAAGGTCTAAAACTGATATTGGCTCAAGAGATATAAACATTCGTGGACCTCATTTATATAATCAGCTTCCCAGAGAACTAAAAAATGCTGGTTCAGTGTATACTTTTAAATATAATCTTAAGAAGTTGCTCTTAAAGGAAGATTTTACTTGTAAATTGTAATGGTACACTCATCCTTATGATTTGTTTGTTTTAGTATGTCTATATCGTACACCACAGATGTCTATCTGGAATATATATGTATCTTATTTAATACCCAATGTACATTGGAATAAAGGATTATTATTATTACTCTCTCTCTCTCTCTCATAAGATGAGCCTTGCTATCATAAAATTTCAGTGGTTGTTTAGAGCAGATCTGCCTTCCCTTTGGCTGTGGTGTTTCACTGATAAAAGAAGACTCCAAGTGATCAGAAGTTTGCTATTTAGGTAGTTTCTCCAGAATTGCCTAATCTACGAAGCTGGTTTATAGTTGAGAGTTTTATCCTCTAACTCTTTTTTTTAGACTATTACAACAATTGCTTGTGTAAGCATTCTAGTAACTTTTTAGAGTGCTATAAATAATGGTGCAACACATATCTTAAATATATGGAAATACACTATCAAGTCCCGAGGTTTAATAATCATCTTTTCAGGGATATCTGGTCCTTTTACTGTAGCCAAGAACTGATGACCAGCATCTGGTAGAAAGACATGTGTTTGGGTACTGGCTGAGTTGTAGAGGCCACGCGTGGCCTCAGTGTCAGAACCGGCCGGAAACCACAGTCTGCTAGGAATGTCACGTGTGATCTACAATCTATAGATCTAATGGACTTCCCGAATGTGTTAACCACAATAAGTCTTACCCACTCTACCTGGCTGGAACCTAATAAGAACCCCTGTACACCTATATATTTCACTGTAATTGGTTCGGCATTGATCTGGGGACTTAAAGGCCCAGCCTCCTCAGAAGCTGAAGAAGCTAAGAATAGAGGAGTTTGGTTCCTTCTTGTATTATTCTTAGTCGAGTCTTCAAAGAGTCTTAGTCAAGTCCTCAGTCATTCTAGATAGAGTCATCACTCAGCCATCAGGCAGATTTAAGCCTAATTTTTATCATGATATGATACAGAAAAATACTATATCCTCAAAGGCTTTGGGGCAAGAAATTGCTGTGAGATACTTTAATAATAAACTTCACGTCCATTCTCCCAAGACCAATGTTTCATTTAAGATTGCCTCCAACTATTACTTTGTCGCATGAAGCATAAATATATGACAATGTAAATCAGTCAATATACTGAATATTTCTACATCTGAAAAGATGACAGTCTACAATAGTCCTCTGATCTCTTACTTCCTGTGACAGAGTATTCTCTGCTGTCATCACTGAATGAGAATCCAATTCTTTCCATTTGTTTCAATGAAACTTTTGCGTGCTTTTAACATGTTTATTTATCTTTAATTAATCTATGACAAAGCTATGGAAAAGTTTAGGACTTTGCGTCATTCCCTCTTTAATATTTCTCTCATGAACCTCTTTGCTAATTTATATATAGGTTTCATTTGTTGCTCACTTATGATAATTCCAACCACTTATACTACTCCTTTCTTTCCATACCTATTCCAGAATTTTATTCCCTCCCCTTTTCATTCTTACATTCGTTAAAGAACCATTGGTTTTGGCATCATTCATTCTTATTCTGTTAGATTATGTATAAGAACTAACTTTTACTCATATGTCTCATAAAAAGTATCGTATACACCCCTACATATTTGTTATTAACAATGTTCCCCTTGTCGATATATATAAAGTCATCATTTATCCTCTAGGACTCACCTTTTGAATACTGTCTCATTTGTCTGTTTATCCCCTTACTCTTTGGTAAGGCATCTTTGATGATGTACTCTGTCAGCAACTTACTGTAGCATATGTATGTATGTATGTAATTCCATTTATCTATATTCATGTCTCCATTCCCCCTTGTAAAGCCCGGAAACACACATTCACCATGATCCGCACATACCTCAACCACTCCTCTTAGCTATTTGGGGATAAAAGGGTACCACATTTCCCCCCTACCACCCTGCTTGGGTCATTCACAAGGTAGGAGGGCAAGGATATTCTACAGTGAGGCTCAACAGTCACAGCTGGTTCATTCTCACCACTTCATCACATGGTAACTCCAGTCACACCCATATATCACAGATCACTGACCTAGCAGGTGCAAGAAATCCCTTTGACCTGCGTCGCCTATATACACTTTTCCTCTACTCATTCCTATCTGTTGCACACTCTCTTCCCTGCTCCACTGACACTTCAAGAGCAACCAATGCCCTTTTCACGACACCCATCCTTTTAATTTTAAGTCTTCTTCTTGGCCTTACTACAACCATTACTGCACTTGACATTCTTTTCGCCATTTGCTAATCATTTATCCTTTACATGGTCCAAACCAGCTTAATACTCCCTGATCTAACCTATCTGACAGCTTCCTTTCAACACCCGTTCTTTGGCTGACCTCCTCATTCCTTACTCTATCTGTTCTATATATACCAATCATACTTCTTAAACACCTCATCTTCATTACATTCAACTTGCTTTTTCCGTCCTCTTTTATTCCAAGTCTCTGCTCTACACAATGATGTCAGCACAATTACTCCTTCATATATCCTTCTCATCACACTTTTCAACCCAAATAAACATTACACACTTCCTTCAATTATGACTTACCTCCGCATCCACTCGTCAATTCCTTGCCACATGCAACCCAAGATACTTAAAACTCTCAACTTCTTTAAGCAACTCCCCATTCACTCCTACTTTCAATCTTTCAACATTAGCACTCCTCGTACATTTCATAACTACAATTTTATCAATATTCACCCGCAACTTGTTTCTTTCACATACCCCAACAAACCCAGTCACCATATGATTCACTTTATTCTCAACATCAGCCACCAGTGCTGTGTAATCTGTGAGTAGAGTGTGACTCAATTTCCACAACCTTCTATACTCACCCACTAGTTCCAAGCCTCTGTTTAGTACTCTTTCATATACTTACTTCCCTTACCTTTTCATCCATATACACATTAAAAAACCATGGCAATATTACATAACCTTGACGTAATGCTATTTTCGCCTCAGAGCAATCACTCCCACCATTACCATCTCTCACACAAGCTCTACTATTTATGTAAAAGTCTTGACCTCATTTAACAAACTTCCACTTATTCCAAACAGTCTCAATGCACTCCACAGTGCATATCTATGAACCCTGTCATATGCCCTCTCTTAGTTTATAAAAACCCAAAAAGTGTCACTACCTTTCTCCAAGAACTTCTCTCACACCTCTGTTACTACAGGCACCTGATCTACACATCCTTTTTCTCTCCTGAACCCACACTGCTCTCCCCCTTTCAATCTCACGGTACCTTTCCTAAGTCTTTCAATAAACACTCTTCCATGCACCTTACCAACTACACTCAACAAACTAATTCCACTAAAACTACTACACTCATTCTTATCTCCTTTCCCTATATAGAGTGAATTTACACATGAACTCCTCCAATCCACTGGGATCCTCCCATTCCTGAAACATACATTCAACAACCTAATCATCCATTCACCTTTTGATAAGCATTCTATATGACATTCATCTATCCCTGGTGCTTGAGCTGCTCTCACTGCCAAACGTACATCCTCCTTTGTTTTGTCTCTAACATTCTCGTCACCTAACATTGGCATTCTCAAATCATTTTCAACAATCACAATCTCTGCCAATCTATCATCTCCCTCATTTAGTAGTTCCTTGAAACTACTCAATCCATCTCTCCATCACGTTTATTTAATCTACTAGAAATTGGCCATCTGCTCCTTTCACACTCTCTTCCCTACCAGACTCATCTCTCTCCATTTTTACACTTCTCTCTCAAGATATTTTTATTCCTTTCAAATTTCTCAGACAATCATCCACCCTACCTCATAGCCTCTTCTCTCTTTGCATCCCTCACTACACGCTTTGCTAATCTCTTTTTTGCACTATGCTTTTCTCATGCCTCTGCATTACCTATCTGCAACCATACCTCAAATGTCTGCTTCTTTTCAGCCATTACTGCAAGCACCTCCTCTTTCTCCACTTTTCTCCCACATTCCCTCTACTTTGCATTAATTAATCGTCAGATATTCCACCACAAGCTCCTCTCAGTACGTTCACATTCAGTACACTTCCAATCATCCTTCAGTCTACCATAACAAAATCCAATAATGCTCTGTCAACTACTCTACCATTATTCACTCTTACCAATGTATACTTGTGCAATTCCTTCTTTTTAAACTCAGTATTAGCAATCACATCTCTCTCTCTCTCTCTCAATACACATTTCTATCATTTTCTCTCCACTCTCATTCCTACCAGGTACTCTATTCTTCCTAATTATACCATCCACAGCCTCATTTCTACCCTAGCATTCAAATCTCCCATCAACATCACGTTCACATTCATTCTTAAATATTCTACTCACTTATCCATTTTCATCTAAAATTCTTCTCTTTCTTCATCACTTCTTTCCCTGCCAGGGCCATAGGCACTTACGAATGCACAAAACTCGCATCCCAGTTTCATTTGAGCCTTTCTAATTCCAGATGATACCTTTAATGCATTTACAGAGAAAAGTCTGCCATTGTATTTATCCCCAGATCTCTCTCATTCATTGCCTCTTGAAGCTCTGCAAATTATACTGAGTACACAGAGTAGGGCCTTCTTACACTTGCATTCATTCTCTTCACCTTACATTTTGAAGTAATGACTTATATAAGGCACTTTCCTGAAAACTCATGAAAACTACTTAGGTATTCCTGAAGTTTTCTACCATTATCGTCATCTTTTACTTCCTTTACATTCTTACATCATCTGCAGACATATTCAGAAAGGCATTTACAGAATTCGGTAAGTCATTTACATATATAAGGAACAAAAGTGCCCTAGAAGTGAATTCTGTGGGACTCCACTACTAACCTTTCTCCAGTCAGCATTTTACTCTAACCCTCAGTTTCCTTCCTTCTAAGAAAATGTGTATCAATTCCAAAACATGTATGTATGCATGAATGTGTTGACATAGGTTCTTGTAGGAAACACTTGGTTCTGGCCTTAAAGTTTATTATGAGAATATATATATATATATATATATATATATATATATATATATATATATATATATATATATATATATATATATATATATATATATATATATATATATATATATATATATATTTTTTTTTTTTTTTTTTTTTTTTTTCCAAGAGACTATGCATATGTTTTTACAAGAGACTATACACCTGGGCAAACGGGGGAGACACTAGACTTGTGTAACTAACAGGGCACGAAGCTGTTGCACAACTAACATAATATGAGGCTGATACACGACTAACAGGACCCGAGGCTGAAACACGACTACGGTTAATGCACAACTAACAGGGTCCAAAGCTGGTATACGACTAACAGGGTATGAGGATGGTACACGACTAACGGGGTCCAAGAATATGCATGACTAACCATATAATAGTGCATCACCTATGAAGAGAACTTATCCTTTGTTGTTCTCCACAAACTACCCTGTTCATCAACTGGCTTATTCACAATTCAATGCATCGTTTCAAAGCTCCAACAGTCGAATTAGTTGCCAGCTATCAGTAAAATTTACTAGTTAACAGCCGAGTACGTAATTGGCCAACCAGCTTGTTAAAGGTCCATTTATCATTCATATATCCACACCTTCCCCCCCCCCCTCACGTTCATGGTACCATTATGAGCTAACTCTCTTTTCCATGAGTCAATGTGACCGATGTACGATAGTGGAGGGATTATTCACAGGACTTTGCAATGCCGAGCAAGGAGCCGCAGGGACATGGGGGAGAGGGTCAGCACTAGGAGAGGGCACTGGATGGATATATCGACGATTATGCCAACAGACTCGTCCGCTGGGAAGACGTATCTCGTACTCTCTGGACCTGCCGCAGCCCATAACTCCTCCGACCTTGTTCCAACGGTGTGACATAGGGTCTTGAATTCGGACTCACTCAGAACGAACGGATGCTCAGCGGTCACAGACCTCGACTTTACTTTCATTATCTTAATAATTATAAGTTTGATTATAATTACTGCTCCCATTACTGTTACTACTCTTATTACTAGTTTACGTCACTATTATTTTTCTCTTTTAACTAACATTATTTTTGTTCTCGTTTTTCGTACTATTGTAGTTATTGTTATTCATTTAATCATTATTAAATTCCTATGCTTCCATTCCTCCATAATATTATATTAACTTCTTCATTACACCACAACATTCCCTTTTCCCTTTCTTCTAAAGAATAACCTATATAGACCCTGAGAGAGCGATCGGGCCCTAATGACTCTCAACTATGCAGACACACCTAAGCAAGAGGGTTTGCCCCTCTCTTTTTGTCTCTCTATGTAAATTTCTCGCCTACCCCCCCCCCCCCATATCCTTCCCATCCTATCCCCTTTTTCCAGTGATGACACCCTGAAAAGGACTACGAAAGTTCACCTGAACCGTCATTGATTCCCCTCTAGCAAATACCAGTTATTCTCTCTCTCTCTCTCTCTCTCTCTCTCTCTCTCTCTCTCTCTCTCTCTCTCTCTCTCTCTCTCTCTCTCTCTCTCTCTCTCTCTCTCTTTGTTTATCTTTTGTGTTTCATCATTAGTTTCTTTTCACTGCAAATGTGCAAGGAAATATGAAAATCATTTTAGTAGTTTTCAAACTTTGTGCATTCACTTTAGTTGACACAGACTTAATTTTCAGTTCTTTAGCTCTTAAGCCTTAATATGATTGTAATTAATCCAAAATCTTAAAATCTGTCTCGTCTTCTTTGAGCTTTGAAAAATTTAAGGATCATTTGATAAAAAAAAAAATCAAACTATAGATTAAATTTAAAGCTTGATATGATATTCTTGGATCTCAGTAAGAAAAAATTATGAGAAAAGTTTGACTGAATAATGAGCCAATTCGTTACTAGTCTTTTTTTTTTCTAACTAATAAACTTGTACATTAGTTTTAATCTTTTAAGTGATCTCTGCTGTTCTTTGTAATGGCGTTGCTTCTCTTTTTGAAATGGCAGAGAAACGTCACCTAATTGCATTTAGGTAATAAAACTTCGGTTCCGGTTTTTACGTCACGGACTCCCTTATCTACCAAGGGCTAGGACGGTTGCCTTCTTGCGAAGGACTTGTTTTGGCAGATGTAATCTTTACTAAACTAAAATCATCATGTCATAAAATTAATTATATCAAATATTTTATATATCAATGCAAAAAAAAAAAGTATTTCTTGTATATGTTACGTGGATCTCCGAAACACTGAGCATACAGGTATATTTAAAGACAAAATTAGAAATTAATTTCTTGTAGATATCATTGCTGCTACAGCTACCGTGGCTTAAATTTACATATTGCACGGTTACTTCATTCTGTATAGCATATTATATATGTGTGTGTGTATGTATATATATATATATATATATATATATATATATATATATATATATATATATATATATATATATATATATATATATATATATATATAAATTTGTGTGTGTGTATGAATATTAAATAAACCTATTTAAATATTCGATAGTCGGAAAGATTCGTTCAGTTATAACCACAGCCATCCTTGAATTCTTGCAAAAATCTTCATTAAGTTGTATTTAGAAGGACTTCTCCTCAGGGCGACCAAACTCTTCATTTCTGGAGTAATAATTGGGAGCATCTTGGCATGGCGTGGCATCATATGCCATTTTACATGTCAATTCGTTTTGGTCAAAAATAGTGCCTTCACCGCACATGAAGCTGTGGAAAAAGAGCAAAGATTTTATAACTATTAGATGATGGGATGAAAGTCTCTTCTATCTCTTCACAAAACCTTGACAAGGGGCTTAAATGGTTTAAAAGACTGTTTTTATGGCGAGGGCACCGATAACTTAAACGGTGGAGTGTTTTTTTACTTAAAGCTATATTTCATTTTATGTATTCTTACAGTGTCCTATACTGAATCAGTGCTAATGAATTAATGAAAAAGAAAGCCTATAAGCTTCTTACCTATACTGATAGGTTTGGATTTTACCACTGGAGAAGAGGGCAGGATTGCAGACATGGAATATGCGACATGAGTTGTCTTGATCAGCGTAATAACCATATGGACGATTAACACAGCTGAATCCAGTGTCGATACTACCAAGTAGTAGACTTGCACCAGAGGGAAGATTCAGAGGCTCAAATACATCACTTTTAGCATTGCTGAAGCCACCAGAAGAGAATCCAGAACCGGCACGCTGGAAGATGTTGGACTGAGTCTGGCTACTTGGGGAGAAACTCTGGCTGCTTGGTGAGAAACGGTTAGTGGACAGAGACTGACTCACTGACGAAATACTTCCACCCTGCTGTATTTGGCTTCCAATGAGAAGCGATTATTTAACTGTGGCTGATTTCCAGATGAGGAGCGAGTGTTGGCATTTCTTTGGACTGGATTTCCGATGCTCTGATGATTGAAGTTCGTTTGCTGGAATTCGTCCCCTTGTGTCTGGAAAGACGAGCCAGTTATTTGTTGATTGGAAGAATCTTGGAAGCGACTGAAAGGTGTTAATTGGATGTTGATAGACTTGAAGCGACTTTCAGTGCTCTTCTGATTAAATGGACTCTTGAATTGATGACTATGAGTATCCTGTAGCCGGAAAGTATTTTGGAAACGGTTTTCAGAACTGGACTGAGTTGTAGACTGGATGCGGCTATTGTTGCCTTGCTGGAATCTGCTGGAGAAAGATGAAGTGGGTTGCCTTTGGCGGAATTGATTCTGAGAAGAATCAAAGGACGTAAATGAGGTTTGTGAATTTGGGGAGAATGATGGCGAGCGTCCAGACTGGAATTGGTTTCTAGTTTGAAATAATTCATACTGTCCAGAGCCTCTGTTACCGACAAATGCACCTGACTGCAAATTACTTCCTTGGTCCTCTAATGAGCCACTCTGGAATTGATTGTTATTTCTTCTGCTATTGAAGAAAGAGCTTTCAGAGCTGAAACTACCACCTTGCGGGAAAAATCCTGGACTGGCAATCCTAACAGCAGTTTGTCGCTGATACTGCTGTGCAGAAGCAATGGCAATTGCCACCACTGTAAAACAGAATAATAATATTGAGAGATTAGAATATTGTGAGCGCAATGAAGTTATGTATATTAGGTCATGTCACAGTGAGAAATTGTTTCTGTGTGATATTCATCTCTGGAATTAATGTAATTATATGTTCCTGTTGTTAAATATGTAGATGAATGCGTACACAAATTATGTCTCTCATATTTAAAGTTTGCTTAGTCTTTTGCAAGTTACTCTACGATTCAAGGAAGAATCACTAATATAATAAACTATCTTTATGCAAACACTCACAGAGAATGTAAGTCTTCATGACTGATTGTATGCGGATGCCTGAGGTCAACTGTGCCTCTAACGTCTCCTTTCACTATTATATACCCAGTAGTTTTTCAATGATAGGGTCAGGAGAGTCACTATCCCCTCCCCATCCCCCACAAGTGTCAGAAAATGGGTCCAGTAAAACAAGAAATGCAAGTAATAGAAAGTCATGCAGAGGATTCAATTTCGATCTGATTTTTTCTCTAATATAGTGATAAATAAGCTTAAACTCAAGTTAATTTTGTGGTTAATGAGTTCAAGGTGTTCGAGAATTACAAAGACGATTAGTTTTGCGAATTTATTATTATAGTAACTTTTAGTATGCCTCAACGATAGCTTTGGTTTTCATCTGATCTCTCGTGACAAAAATAAAAAAGTTGCGTATTAAAATTAGTTGAAAAGTTCGTTTAGCGTTTAGACAGCAGTGCTAAACCTAGTGTGTGCCGTATTAAAAATTATTTTTTTTCTCATTCTATGAGCTTCCTGTCCTAAACCCATGAGCTTAGACCAAATTCTAGCCTCCAATACCCCAGATGGTGTTGATAAGGAAAAACAAGAAGTGTTATACCTACTGTCCTTCTAGAATCCATCTTGAGACAAATTTTCTCATACCTTGTTGAGAATGATGAGTCACCAGTTCCTTCATTACTTAATATTATTATATATAGAGATGCTTCAATAGCTTTGTAGTTACATGAAGATGCTATATAAATATATTTAGCTTCTAAGGACGCACGAGTCAGATCTACCTCCTTTTCGAGACAGGAGATTAAAGTGGAATTGATTTTATATTTATATATATATTGAGACTGCTTGTCTAGTTTTGCTGTTATGCCTCTAACGTTCATAATTTATAAATACTTATAGCACCAGAAGACACGCAATAAATAATTATAATCTTGATTATAATTACTGTTTTCATTACCATTTCTACTCTTATTATTGTTTTTTGTCACTATTATTTTTCTCATTTAACTAACTATTTTTGTTCTCGTTTTCTTACTATGGTAATTATTGTTATTTCATTTAATTATTATTATATTCCTATGCTTCTATTCCTCCATGATATTATATTGACTTCTTCATTACACCACAACATTCTCTCTTCCCCTTTTTTCGAAAGAATAACCTATATAGACCCTGAGTGAGTGATCGGGCCTTATTGACTCTCAACTATTCAGACACACCTAAGCAAGAATGTTTGTCCCTCTCTTTTTGTCTTTCTATGTATGGGAGGGGGGTTAAGAATCTTCCTCCGTGTTCCCCCGCTTGTCGTAAAAGTCGACTTAATGGGGCGGGGCGGTGGTAATGGGAATTTCCTCCTTTATATTTTACTGCCTACGAATAGCCAAGAGCTGTGGGGGTATTCTGGCAGGATAGAGCCAGCCAGAACCATAGTAATTGGGTCTCTGAATGTACGTGGTTGTGGTGTAGGAGATAGGGAATATGTCTGTGGATGGAAAGATAGATGTACTTGCATTGTGTGAAACTAAGATAAAAGGGAATGGTGAGGTAACATTTGGGAGAGTGGTAGGTAGGGTGTCTGGAGTTGAGAGGGGGAGAGGAAGAGAGGGAGTGGCTCTGTTATTAAGTGTAGAGATGAATAAGTGTGTGACAGAATGAAAGGAAGTATCTTCTCGAATAACAGTGGCTAAAATGAGGCTGGGATGTGAGGCTTGGGCGTTTGTGAGTGCATATGACCCGGGCAGTGAAAGAAGTGAGGAAGAAAGAGAAGAACTTTGGATGAAATTGAACGAGTGTTTGTAAGACTTGGGAATGAATGTAAATGTGGTGTTGATGGGAGATTTGAATGCTATAGTAAGGAATGAGCCAATGGATGGTGTAATTGGGAAGTATGGAGTACCTAGCAAAAATGAGAATGGAGAGAAAATGATAGAAATGTGTACTGAGAGAGAAATGTTGATTTTTAATACTGAATTTAAAAAGAAGGATTTGGACAAGTATACATGGGTCAGAGTGGATAATGGAAGAGTAGTTGACAGAGCATTACTGGATTATGTTGTGGTGAACAGGAGGGTGATTGGAAGAGTATTGGAGGTGAATATACCAAGAGGAGCTAGTGGTGGAATATCTTATCAATATTTAGTGGAATGACGAGTGAGAGTGGGAGAAAAGTGGAGAAAAAGGAGGAGCGAGAGAAGAAGAGCGGTGCTAAAAGTGTATGAACTGTATAAGAAAGAGAAAAACTGTGAGCATAAGGCTATTGTGAGAAATGTGTGGAATGTAGTGAAAGACAAACTGGAGGAGGGAGTGGAAGAAGAATTGGGCTGTTTCAAGGAGGAAGTTATGAAGTGTGCCGAGGCAATTTGCAGAAGGAGACTAGCTGGTGGAAGTAAAAGGAAAGGTAGTGAATGGTGGAGTGAGCAGGTGAGTGCAGTAGTGGCTGCAAAGAAGTGGGCTTATAAGGTATAGTTGCAGGTAGGTAATGTAGAAACTTATGAAAGGTATTGTGCAAAGAGGAGATTAGCGAAGCACCTGGTGAGGGAGGCAAAGAGAGAGCTGGATGTAAGGTGGGGGAGATGCATGTCTGAGAATTTTGGAAGGAATAAAAAGATGTTTTGGAAGGAAGTGAAAAGACTGAGGAAAGGTGAATGTGGTTGGGAGGAGAGGGTGAAAGAAGGATATGGGCAATTGCTAGTGGATGAAATAAAGGTGAGAGAGAGATGGGCTGCATATTTCAAGAACCTGCTGAATGAGGAAGATGATAGAGAGGCAGAGATTGTAGCTGTGGAAAACGAATGGAGAATGCCAATGCTAGGAGATGAAAATGATAGAGATATAACAAAAGAGGAGGTACGTTTGGCATTGAGAGCAATGAAAGCAGGTAAAACACCAGGGATAGATGATTCTCATGCTGAATGCTTGTCAAAAGGTGGAGAGGCATTAGTAGAATAGATGGTTAGGTTGTTGATTGTATGTTTCATGAAATAGAGGATCCCAGTTGATTGGAGGAGTGCATGTGTAGTTCCACTTTACAAAGGGAAGGGAGATAAGTATGAGTGTAGTAGGTTTAAGGGAATTAGTTTGTTGAGTGTAGTTGGTAAAGATATACGAAAGAATGTTAATCAAGAGAATTAGGAAAGGTACTGAGAGATTGATTAGGGAAAAACACTGTGGCTTCAGGAGAGGAAGAGGATGTGTGGATCAGGTGTTTGCGGTAAGACAGGTGTGGGAGAAGTTCTTGGAGAAAGGTAAGGACACTTTTTGGGCCTTTTTGGACTTAGAGAAAGCGTATGACAGGGTAGATAGAGAGGGGTTGTAGAGGGTGTTGCGACTGTATGGAATAAGTGAAAGTTTGTTGAATGTGGTGAAGAGTTTTTACATGAATAGTTGAGCATGCATGAGAGTTGGGAATGGTATGAGTGATTGGTTTAAGGTGAATGTTGGGTTACTTCAAGGTTGTGTAATGTCGCCATGATTGTTTAATGTGTATATGGATGGAGTGGTAAGGGAAGTAAATGAAAGAGTATTAGATAGAGGCTTGGAACTAGTAAGTGAGGATGGAAGGTTGTGGAATTTGAGTCAGTTGCTATTTGCAGATGATACTGTACTGGTGGCTAATACTGAAAATGAAGTGAGTCATTTGGTGACTGAGTTTATTAGTGTCTGTGAAAGAAGAAAGCTGCGGATGAATACTGGTAAAAGCAAAGTCATGAGATGCACGAGGAGTGTTAATGCTGGCAGATTGAATGTAGGAGTGAATGGAGAGTTGCTTGAAGAAGTTGAGAGTTTTAAGAATCTGGGTCGGATGTATCAAGGAGTGGATGAGTGGATGTAGAGGTAAATCACAGAGTGAAGGAAGCTAGTAAATGTCTAGGTGGGTTGAAAAGTGTAATGAGAAACAGATATATGGGACTGAATGCAAAGAGAAGGATATATGAAAGTGTGATTCTGCCGACAGCATTGTATGGAGAAGAGACTTGGATGCAAGAGAGGATGAAAGGAACAAGTTGAATGTAATGGAGATGATGTGTTTGAGAGGTATGATTGGTGTATATAGAATACATAGAGTAAGAAATGAGGACGTCTGGCAGAGAACGGGTGTAGGAATAAAGCTGTCGGATAGGTTAAATCAGAGAGTTTTGAGATGGTTTGGACACATGAAAAGGATGAGTGATGAACGAATAGTGAAGAGAGTGTGGAGTGCAAAAGTGATTGGAGTTAGATCAAGAGGGAGACCTAGAATGAGATGGATGGAGGCGTGAAAAGAGCAATAAATGCACGTGGAAAGTCAGTGGAACAGGGAAGAGTGTTTGCAAGAGATAGGAATAAGTGGAGGAGGATTGTGCATATATGACGCGGTTCAAAGGAATTTCTTGGTTCTTGCTAGCTCAGTGAACTGTGGTAGACGGGTGTGAGGGGAGTGGCCATGTGATGAAGCGGTGGGGGTAAACCACCTTTGGCTGTCGGAATTCATTGTAGAATATCCTTGCCCATCCTTGTGGATGATGCAAGCTGGGTAGAATGGGGGGAGACATGGCAACTCTTTATCCCCAAGGAGCTGAGAGAAGTGGTTTAGGTGTGTGTGGATCGTGGTGAATGCATGTATCGTGGTTGGGCCACCCTTCTTACAATGGGAAATGAGGCATGTGAGTATATATGTATGTATGTATTCTCGCCAATCCCCCCATATCCTTCCCATCCTATTGTCCACCTTTTCAATGATGACACCCTGAAAAGGGCTACGAAAGCTCACATGATGCCGTCATTGATTCCCCCCTATCCAATACCAGTTAACTCTCTCTCTCTCTCTCTCTCTCTCTCTCTCTCTCTCTCTCTCTCTCTCTCTCTCTCTCTCTCTCTCTCTCTCTCTCTCTCTCTCTCTCTCTCTCTCTCTCTCTCTCTCTCTCTCTCTCTCTCTCTCTCTCTCTCTCTTTCTTATCTTTTGTGTTTCATCATTAATTTCTTTTCATATGTGCAAGGAAATATGAAATCAATTTTAGTATTTTTCCAACTTTGTGCTTATACTTTAGTTGATACAGATTTCATTTTCAGTTCTTTAGCTCTTAAGTCTTATTATGATTGTAAGTAATCTCATATCTTAAAATCATTAATTTTCTTATTTCCAATTTTCTCACTTTAATCTGTATTTTCCTTTTTCCTACTCCGAGTATGTTGCATGTATGGCATTCTCCACGTGCTAATATGTAGATAACATAGTTTTGGTTGTAAAGGGGGGTTTACACGGTCAACGGTTCGTCGAACGCGGTTCGACAGACAAGTGTTTGAAGTGATGTTCGAACGTGTGAAGAAAGGTATTTGGTTGTCGAACACGTTTGTCGAACGTGTTCTACAACCAAATACCCCGTTCACACGTTCGAGCATCACTTCAAACACTTGTCTGTCGAACAGAGTTCGACGAGCCGTTTGACCGTGTAAACCCCCCTTAACATAAAACATGATGTCCTCTGAGCGTTCTACGTTATCTGTCTCGTGTTCTTCGCGACTTGGAAAATTTAAGAATAATTTGATAAAGAAAATATCAAACTATAGATTAAATTTAAAACTTGAAATAATATTTTTGGGTCTCAATAAGAAAAAATTATGAGAAAAGTTTGACTAAATAATGAGGCTATTCGTAACTAGTTTATTTTTTTCTAACTAGTAAACTTGTACATTATCCTTAACCTTTCATGAAATCTCTGCTAGTCTTAGTAATAGCGTTGCTTCTCTTTGTGAACTAGCAGAGAAACGTCACCTGATTGCATTCAGATAGGAGAACTTGCTAAACTACAATAATCATATCATAAAATTAATTTTATTAGATATTATATATCAATAAAAAAAGTATTTCTTGCATATATTATATGGATCTCCGATACAATGAGCATACAAAAAAATATTAAAAGACAATGTCAGATACTTTTTTATTTTATAAATCATTGGTGCAAGAGTTTCCAAAGCTTAACTTTACATATTGCACAGTTACTTCATTCTGTATGGCAAATTATATATATATATGTGTGTGTGTGTGTATGTGTGTGTGTGTGTTTATATATATATATATATATATATATATATATATATATATATATATATATATATATATATATATATATATATATATATATATATATATATATATATATATATATATATATTTGTGTGAATGAATATTAAATAACCTATTTTAGTTACTCGATAGTCGGAAAGATTCGTTCAGTTATAAGCACAGCCATCCTTGAATTCTTGCAAATATCTTCATTACGTTGTATTTAGAAGGACTTCTCCTCAGGGCGACCAAACTCTTCATTTCTGGAGTAATAATTGGGAGCATCTTGGCATGGCGTGGCATCATACGCCATTTTACAAGTCAATTCATTTTGGTCAAAAATAGTGCCTTCACCGCACATGAAGCTGTGGAAAAAGAGCAAAGATTTTATAACTATTAGATGATGGGATGAAAGTCTCTTCTATCTCTTCACAAAACCTTGACAAGGGACTTTAATGGTTTAAAAGACTTTGTTTTTATGGCGAGCGCACCGATAACTTAAACGGTGGAGTGTTTTTTTTTACTTAAAGCTATATTTTATTTTATGTATTCTTGCAGTGTCCTATACTGAATCAGTGCTAATGAATTAATGAAAAAGAAAGCCTATAAGCTTCTTACCTATATTGATAGGTTTGGATTTTACCACTGGAGAAGAGGGCAGGATTGCAGACATGGAATATGCGACATGAGTTGTCTTGATCAGCGTAATAACCATATGGACGATTAACACAGCTGAATCCAGTGTCGATACTACCAAGTAGCAGACTTGCACCAGAGGGAAGATTCAGAGGCTCAAATACATCACTTTTAGCATTGCTGAAGCCACCAGAAGAGAATCCAGAATCGGCACGCTGAAAGATGTTGGACTGAGTCTGGCCACTTGGGGAGAAACTCTGGCTGCTTGGCGAGAAGCGGTTAGTGGACAGAGACTGACTCACTGATGAAATAATTCCACCCTGCTGTGTTTGGCTTCCCGATGAGAAGCGATTATTTAACTGTGGCTGATTTCCAGACGAGGAGCGAGTGTTGGTATTTCTTTGAAATGAACTTCCGATGCTTTGCTGATTGAAGTTCGTTTGCTGGAATTCGTCCCCATGTGTCCGGAAAGACGAGCCAGTTATTTGTTGATTGGAAGAATCTTGGAAGCGACTGAAAGGTGTTAATTGGATGTTCATAGACTTGAAGCGACTTTCAGTGCTCCTCTGATTAAATGGATTCTTGAACTGATGACTATCGGTATTCTGTAGCCGGAAAGTATTTTGGAAACGGTTTCCAGAACTGGACTGAGTTGTGGACTGGATGCGGTTATTGTTGCCTTGCTGGAATCTGCTGGAGAAAAATGAAGTGGGTTGCCTTTGGCGGAATTGATTCTGAGAGGAATCAAAGGACGTAAATGAGGTTTGTGAATTTGGGGAGAATGATGGCGAGCTTCCAGACTGGAATTCGTTTCTAGTTTGAAATGATTCATACTGTCCAGGGCCTCTGTTACCGACAAATGCACCAGACTGCAAATTACTTCCTTGGTCCTCTAATGAACCACTCTGGAATTGATTGTTATTTCTTTTGCTATTGATGAAAGATCTATCAGAGCTGAAACTACCACCTTGCGGGAAAAATCCTGGACTGGCAAGCCTAACAGCAGTTTGCCGCTGATACTGTTGTGCAGAAGCAATGGCAATTGCCACCACTGTAAAACAGAATAATAATATTGATAGATTAGAAAACTATGAGGGCAATAAAAGTATGTAAATCAGGTCATTTCATAGGGAGAAATTGTTTCTGTGTAATCATGATCTCCAGAATAAATGTAATTATATATTCCTGTTGTTCAATATGGAGGTGAATACTTAATTAAAAATGTGTGTGTAGTTTTATTCAAGCTACCTTACGATACAAGGATCGACCATTAATTTACATAATTTATATCATTTATATAATTTACTGTCTTTCTGCAATCACTAACAGAGAATATAAGTCTTCATGATTGATTGTATGTGGATGCCTGAGGTCAACTGTGCTTCAAACGTCTTCTTTCGCTATTATATACTCTGTTAGCTTTTCAATGATAGGGTCAGAAGAGTCATTATCCCCTCCCCATCACCCACAGGTGTCAGAAACAAAGGGTCCTGTAAAACAAGAAATGCAAGTAAGAGAAAGTTATGTAGAGGATTCAATTTCGATCTGATTATTCCGAGTACATTGATAAGTTAGCATAAACTCAAGTTAATTTTGTGGTTTATGAGTTCAAGGTGTTCGAGGTTTATAAAGACGATTAGTTTTGCCTCAACGATAGTATTGGTACACATCTGATCTCTCGCGACAATAGAATGTTGCATATTAAAATTAGTTCAAAAGTGTGGTTAGAGTATAGAGAGCAGTGTAAAACCTAATGTTTGTCATTTTAATAATTCATTTTTTTTTTCATCTTAAGAGTTTCCTATCCTAAACCCATGAGCTTTGACCAAATTCCAGCAGGGATGGTTTTCAGAATATGGACAAAGAAATATTAATATATCTATCTATCTATCTATATATATATATATATATATATATATATATATATATATATATATATATATATATATATATATATATATATATATATACATATATATATATATATATATATATATATATATATATATATATATATATATATATATATATGTGTGTATGTGTGTGTGTGTGTATGTATATATGTGTATATATATATATATATATATATATATATATATATATATATATATATATATATATATATATATATATATGTGTGTGTGTGTGTGTGTGTGTGTGTGTGTGTGTGTGTGTGTGTGTGTGTGTACTTGCCTAATTGTACTTACCTAATTGTGTTTACGGGAAAGAGCCCAAAGCTCGTATCTTCCCGTCTCCTCATCGGTTCCATTTTATACTTAGTGATACTTATCATACCTGTCCTTAAAACTATGGATTGAGATAACATTAACTACCTCCTCGCTTAGCCAATTCCAATTATCAACTACTCTTACACTGAAAAAGTATTTCCTTACATCCTGCAAAGAACTTTTCTTACGAAGCTTCAAACTATGACCTCTAGTTCTAGAGCCAGCCATATCAAAATATCGATCCCTATCCACTCTATCATAACCATGAAGGAATTTAAAGACTGTCACCATATTCCCCCTCAATCTTCTAGCTTCGAGTGATGGTAAGTCTAATTCCTTCAGCCTCTCATCATAACTGAGATTGCGTATTTCTGGCACCAGTTTCGTGGCATGTCTTTGAACCTTTTCAAGCTTAGCTATGTGCTTTTTCAAGTGTGGATTCCAAAAGGGGGCTGCATATTCGAGTTTTGGCCTCACATAGGTTACATAAATGTTTCTGACCATTTCCTTGTCCATGTGCCTGAAGGCTACCCTTACATTTGATAAGAATGCATATGCTGCCCTTACTATGCCATATATATGTATTTCTGGAGAAAAATCTGCCAGTATGTTTACTCCTAGATCTCTCTCATTTTCTGTCTCTTGAAGTTGTACTCCAGCCACCGAGTAGTCAAGCTGGGGCCTTTTTGTACTTGTACCCATTCTCATTACCTTACATTTTGAAGTATTGAATTTCATTAGCCACCTTTTTGACCACTCTTTCAGACTATTTAGATCCTCCTGAAGTTCTCTACCATTGTTCTCGTTTTTTTACTTTCTTCTAAATCTTTGCATCATCTGCAATCATATTCATGAATGAATTTACAGACTCTGGTAGGTCATTTACATATACAAGGAACAAAAGTGGCCCTAAAGCTGAACCCTGTGGAACTCCACTACTAAATCTTCTCCATTCAGACACTGAGTGTCTTACTCTAACCCTCTGTTCCCTTCCTGCTAAGTAAGTTTTTATCAATTCCAAGACATTTCCACCTATTCTAGCCATTGCTTGCAGCTTCCTAATAAGTCTCCCATGTGGAACAGTGTCGAACGCTTTCTGGAAGTCTAGGAATATGCAATCTGCCCAGCCCTCTCTTTCCTGTAAGAATCGGCTTACCTCATCGTAAAATTCTAATAAGTTTGTTACTGTTGATCTACCTTCTCTGAAGCCATGTTGCCTCACTGACAAAAAGTTGAAGGATTCCAAGTGAAGAGAGATATGTTTCCTTAGTAGTTTCTCCATAACCTTGCAAACTATGCTGGTCAAGGAAACTGGTTTATAGTTCAGAGCCGTATCCCTCCTTCCCTTTTTGAAGATAGCTATCACATTTGCTTGTTTCCAGCATTTTGGAATCTCCCCTGACTCCAGTGACATTTTAAATATGATACTTAGTGCCACTGATATTGAGTTTGGGCATTTTTAAGCACATGAGGGGATACGTGTGTGCGTGTGCGTGTGTGTGTGTGTGTGTGTGTGTGTGTGTGTGTGTGTGTGATTACCTAATTGTGATTACCTAATTGTGTTTACGGGAAAGAGCCCAAAGCTCGTATCTTCCCGTCTCCTCATCGGTTCCATTTTTAGACTTAGTGATACTTATCATACCTGTCCTTAAAACTATGGATTGAGATAGCATTAACTACCTCCTCGCTTAGCCAATTCCAATTATCAACTACTCTTACACTGAAAAACTATTTCCTTACATCCTGCAAACAAGTTTTCTTCCGAAGCTTCAAACTATGACCTCTAGTTCTAGAGCCAGCCATATCGAAATATCGATCCCTATCCACTCTATCATAACCATGAAGGAATTTAAAGACTGTCACCATATCCCCCCTTACTCTTCTAGCTTCGAGTGATGGCAAGTCTAATTCCCTCAGCCTCTCATCATAACCGAGATTGCGTATTTCTGGCACCAGTTTCGTGGCATGTCTTTGAACTTTTTCAAGCTTAGCTATGTGCTTTTTCAAGTGCGGATTCCAAAAGGGGGCTGCATATTCGAGTTTTGGCCTCACATAGGTTACATAAATATTTTTGAACATTTCCTTGTCCATGTGCCTGAAGGCTACCCTTACGTTTGATAAGAATGCATATGCTGCCCTTACTACGCCATTTATATGTATTTCTGGAGACAAATCTGCCAGTATGTTTACTCCTAGATCTCTCTCATTTTCTGTCTCTTGAAGTTGTACTCCAGCCACCGAGTAGTCAAGCTTGGGCCTTCTTGCACTTGTACCCATTCTCATTACCTTACATTTTGAGGTATTGAATTTCATTAGCCACTTTTCTGACCACTCATGCAGATTATTTAGATCCTCCTGAAGTTCTCTACCATTGTTCTCGTTTTTTACTTTCTTCACAATCTTTGCATCATCTGCAAACATATTCATGAATGAATTTACAGACTCTGGTAGGTCATTTACATATACAAGGAACAAAAGTGGCCCTAAAACTGAACCCTGTGGAACTTCACTACTAACTCTTCTCCATTCAGACACTGAGTGTCTTACTCTAACCCTCTGTTCCCTTCCTTCTAAGTAAGTTTTTATCCATTCCAAGACATTTCCACCTATTCTAGCCATTGCTTGCAGCTTCCTAATAAGTCTCCCATGTGGAACAGTGTCAAACGCTTTCTGGAAGTCTAGGAATATGCAATCTGCCCAGCCCTCTCTTTCCTGTAAGATTTGGCTTACCTCATCATAAAATTCTAATAAGTTTGTTACTGTTGATCTTCCTTCTCTGAAGCCATGTTGCCTCACTGACAAAAAGTTGAAGGATTCCAAGTGAAGAGAGATATGTTTCCTTAGTAGTTTCTCCATAAGTTTGCAAACTATGCTGGTCAAGGAAACTGGTCTATAGTTCAGAGCCGTATCCCTCCTTCCCTTTTTGAAGATAGGTATCACATTTGCTTGTTTCCAGCATCTTGGAATCTCCCCCGACTCCAGTGACTCCTTAAATATGATACTTAGTGCCACTGATATTGTGTTTGCGCATTTTTTAAGCACATGAGGGGATATGTCATCAGGACCTGTAGCTTTATGAACATCTAAATCCATCAGCGCTTTGCATACCTCTGTGGCTGTAAGGTTGATGTTCTCTAGTACCGGCCCTTGAGCTTCTATCACTGCAATCTGAGGGGGTGGGGTATTTTCTACTGTAAATACTGACTGAAACTCCTTGTTCAATTCTTTGCAGATCTCTTCATCCGTCTCAGTGATGCTTCCATCCGCTCTCTTTAGCCTTAAAACCTGTTCTTTTACCTTCAGTTTTCCTCTGATAAAGCTGTGGAAAAGCTTGGGATTTTCTTTAGCCTTCCTGGTGATGTCCCTCTCATAATCTCTCTCTGCCTCTCTCCTTTTACTTAGGTAGTCATTTCTTGCTCTTTTGTAGGTTTGCCAGGCATTTATGTTTTTTCTCCTCCTATACCTTTTCCAGCATTTGTCTCTCCACTCCTTAGCTCTTTTACACCCATTATCGAACCATTTCTCTCTGGCATGTGTGTGTGTGTGTGTGTGATTACCTAATTGTGATTACCTAATTGTGTTTACGGGAAAGAGCCCAAAGCTCGTATCTTCCCGTCTCCTCATCGGTTCCATTTTTAGACTTAGTGTGTGTGTGTGTGTGTGTGTGTGTGTGTGTGTGTGTGTGTGTGTGTGTGTGTGTGTGTGTGTGTGTGTGTGTATGCTTCTCTTAGGTGAGGTCTTAGCTGAAATTATGCAGCACTCTTCTGAAATTTGCACTTGAAAAAATGCAAGCTGGATAAAGTTTTGACAGGCCACTAATTTGGTGAGAAATATAGAAAACACAGCTAAGAGGAAAGGCTATGCAATTTAGACTTACCACCACTTTAAGCCAAAAGAAAAAGGAGAGGATATGCACTGGTTTGATAAAGTTGATAGCGAGATATACTTTGATACATGTTGCTCTAGAACTGGATGTCTCACTTTGAAGATAAAACAGAAAAATCCTATGAAGAACGTAAGGACGTATATTCACAGTTTAAGAAGAATTGATAATTAGTATTTGCTTAGTGAAGAAACTATAAATACAAAATGCATTTATCGTCTTCAAAACTATATGATTTAGTGTTAGTGAAAAATAAAAAACAAAATTAAAAAAAAAAAAACAAGGACACGGGGAGCTATTGGCATGTGTGACTCTCCTTTAAATCCAGTTAGATACAATTTTGCATACATACATACATACATACATACATACATACATACATACATACATACATACATACATACATACATACATACATACATACATACATACATACATACATACATACATACATACATACATACATGTATAATCAAATGTATGTTACAATATAGCTTCATTTAAAAACTGGATTGCACTCTTTCACTCACAGCTTAGAATCCCGTATTCTATTTATCCATAACTACTAACACGTTATTACTTTTCCTCTGCCTCCCATCACCACCTCAGCAGTTTCATATTCTAGTGTGTTTCCTCTCTCTCTCTCTCTCTCTCTCTCTCTCTATATATATATATATATATATATATATATATATATATATATATATATATATATATATATATATATATATATATATATATATATATATATATATATATATATATATATATATATATACATATATATATATATATATATATATATATATATATATATATATATATATATATATATATATATATATATATATATATATATATATATATCTTTGCTTCTCGTATTTTTAAGAGTGTGATACAGGGACAGGCAAAAAACTGATCTTATCAATAAAGGCCCGAGCACGAGAAAACATTAAGATAAAGAAAAAGAAAAAGATTATCAATAAGGCAGAGATGAGGCAATGATACACAAAGGAAAAGGACAGACTGAATAAATAGTCAAAGTACTAAGGACCTATAGATATGGAGGATTAGGTTCTGAGTTGACGATAGATCTGCTTTTTGGAGGAAGATAGGTTATAAGAATTTGGAAAGACAGAAGGAGGAAGAAAGTTTCAGAATGTGGAGGTAGACGGGAAGAAGCAGTCGCTGCACCAACCAATCCGCGAACTACAAATCTCCACGCAATACCTGTGAGACGAGGCAGATTGGCGAGTGTTATGCAACCTCGGCAGAGGGGGAGGGATACAGCTCGCCAAATCATCAGAGCAGCGATGGAAGCAGTCACGATAGAAAAGAGAAAGGGATGATACATTACGGCGAAGAGAAATAGAATCCAGATTAGAAGTAAGTATATTTTTCTATACTCGATCCCTGGAAAGTTTGTTATATTCGAAGTTAGACTCGATTCCAATTAAATGTTAGATTCTATTACTGGGAATTATTTGACTCTATTCCTGGGACTTTTGTTAGACTTTGTACCTTGTAATGTTGCCAGATTTGATTCACGAATTTTACCATTCAAAGGCACCAATTCAATCCCAAATGACCCGAATTGAGTCCACTCCTTTCAGTCAAGAAAAGATGAAATTTTTTACTTATATATATTGAAGTTGTGAAGGAGACAATAGTGGCGTCTTTCATTTTCCTAGCTTCTGCCAACCCAGTAGATATAATGAGTAATCAAATGGATATCACACGCCACTTGAAGACTCGTCTCCACTTAGAGTTTAGAGATGCAAATTCATTTTAACGCTTTCAAAATATTTTTTATTCTCTTTGCTATATATAGTTCTAGCAGAAAAAAAAATAAAAAATAATCCCTGAGTGGGATTCAAAAACTATTTTTATTCTTAAATCGTTCGTAAGATATTGTTGAAAATTTAAGTAGTAGCATTTAAAAAAAAAAAAAAAAAGCAAATTTTTCCCCCCGAAAAGTCCAAATAAGAATTTCAGTGATGTTGTTTCTTCAATGTATCAAGATGATTTTGAATATTCTAATTGTGGATATTTTAAGCAAATAAAACAGAAAAATCCAAATATATATATATATATATATATATATATATATATATATATATATATATATATATATATATATATATATATATATATATATATATATATATATATATATATATATATATATATATATATATATATATATATATATACTAAAAATAAATTGCCGAAAAAATGAGCAAAAAATAATAATAGTTATGTCCTGAATAGAGTAAAAATAATTTAAAAGATTATAAACAATTTAAGCTCAAAAAACTTTTGAACATTTTAGTATGGGATATTTTACAACAAAAAATTGCAAAATTTTGTATGGAAACTGAAGGACAGAAAATTATTTTTCGAACTAATAGGGAATAAGGCTACGTTTCCACTAGGCTGCAAAACGCTGCTTCTGTTTTTCGCAGCCTCTGCCTGAGTTTAGGTGATACATGTAATCCTATGGAGCTGTTTCCACTAGCCGCCGCTTCATAGAAGCTGCGAAACGCAGCCTCTAGTGGAAACAGCTCCATAGG
>JAXCGZ010022789.1:0-15000 GCA_037179515.1 Halocaridina rubra | reverse complement strand
TGAACTTTTTCAAGCTTAGCTATGTGCTTTTTCAAGTGTGGATTCCAAAAGGGGGCTGCATATTCCAGTTTTGGCCTCACATAGGTTACATAAATATTTCTGAACATTTCCTTGTCCAAGTGCCTGAAGGCTACCCTTACATTTGATAAGAATGCATATGCTGCCCTTACTATGCCATTTATATGTATTTCTGGAGACAAATCTGCCAGTATGTTTACTCCTAGATCTCTCTCATTTTCTGTCTCTTGAAGTTGTACTCCAGCCACCGAGTAGTCAAGCTTGGGCCTTCTTGCACTTGTACCCATTCTCATTACCTTACATTTTGAAGCATTGAATTTCATTTGCCACTTTTCTGACCACTCATGCAGATTATTTAGATCCTCCTGAAGTTCTCTACCATTGTTCTCGTTTTTTACTTTCTTCACAATCTTTGCATCATCTGCAAACATAGTCATGAATGAATTTACAGACTCTGGTAGGTCATTTACATATACAAGGATCAAAAGTGGCCCTAAAACTGAACCCTGTGGAACTCCACTACTAACTCTTCTCCATTCAGACACTGAGTGTCTTACTCTAACCCTCTGTTCCCTTCCTTCTAAGTAAGTTTTTATCCATTCCAAAACATTTCCACCTATTCTAGCCATTGATTGCAGCTTCCCAATAAGTCTCCCATGTGGAACAGTGTCAAACGCTTTCTGGAAGTCTAGGAATATGCAATCTGCCCAGCCCTCTCTTTCCTGTAAGATTCGGCTTACCTCATCATAAAATTCTAATAAGTTTGTTACTGTTGATCTACCTTCTCTGAAGCCATGTTGCCTCACTGACAAAAAGTTGAAGGATTCCAAGTGAAGAGAGATATGTTTCCTTAGTAGTTTCTCCATAACTTTGCAAACTATGCTGGTCAAGGAAACAGGTCTATAGTTCAGAGCCGTATCCCTCCTTCCCTTTTTGAAGATAGGTATCACATTTGCTTGTTTCCAGCATCTTGGAATCTCCCCCGACTCCAGTGACTCCATAAATATGATACTTAGTGCCACTGATATTGTGCTTGCGCATTTTTTAAGCACATGAGGGGATATGTCATCGGGACCTGTAGCTTTATGAACATCTAAATCCATCAGCGCTTTGCATACCTCTGTGGCTGTTAGGTTGATGTTCTCTAATACCGGCCCTTGAGCTTCTACCACTGCAATCTGAGGGGGTGGGGTATTTTCTACTGTAAATACTGACTGAAACTCCTTGTTCAATTCTTTGCAGATCTCTTCATCCGTCTCAGTGATGCTTCCATCCGCTCTCTTTAGCCTTAAAACCTGTTCTTTTACCTTCAGTTTTCCTCTGATAAAGCTGTGGAAAAGCTTGGGATTTTCCTTAGCCTTCCTGGTGATGTCCCTCTCATAATCTCTCTCTGCCTCTCTCCTTTTACTTAGGTAGTCATTTCTTGCTCTTTTGTAGGTTTGCCAGGCATTTATGTTTTTTCTCCTCCTATACCTTTTCCAGCATTTGTCTCTCCACTCCTTAGCTCTTTTACACCCATTATCGAACCATTTCTCTCTGGCATGAATTACATCTACTTTGGTGACAGGTATGCAGCAATCTACTATCTTCCCATATTTCTCACAAAAGATGTCATACATTTCTTGTACAGATTTGCTGTAAAATAAGGTTCTCCAGTCAATAACTGCAAAAAGCTCATTCATTTTGATGTAATCTCCTTTCGGATAGTTCCTCCTCATGTCCTCAGTGCCTCTACTCTCAGGAAGAATATCTTCAATGATATACTCCATCAACAACACACAGTGGTCACTCTTTCCAACTGGTGGTTCATACTCAATTTTTTCAATATCCAACACATTATCTGTGAACACTAGATCAAGTAGTGATGGCTCATCCCCACCCCTGGCCCTTGTTGGTTCCATTACATGTTGGTGTAGGAAATTCCCTTGTACGCAATCTAGGAATCTTGCCCCGAATGAGTCCTCACCACTGTGTGGGTCAAGATTTATCCAATCTATCTCTTTATGATTAAAGTCTCCCATAATCAAAATCCTACATTTTTTCTCCCGTGCCATGTTAACAACTGAGTTTATGACTTCAATAGTACCTATATGACTTTTCTCATAAATTTCAAGCCTATTTTGGTTCCTTGGTGGGTTGTATACAACAGTTATTATAATGCTCTCTGACCCTGTATTTATGCGAGCAACAAGAAATTCCCTGAACTCACTTTCTATAGCCAAGTTTATTTCTTCAACTTGAATCCTCTCACTTATGAGCAGTGCTATCCCTCCACCAGTCCTCTCAGATCTTTCAACCCTAAGTATTCTGAAGCCCTTAGGAAAAACTGTGACACTGTTTATGTCCTCACTCAACTTAGTCTCTGTAATTGCTACTATATCTGCCTTACTGTTGTGAATCCTATCTTTTAATTCTACTGCCTTACCAGCTAATCCATCAGCATTTGTGTATAACAATCTTAATGAGGCCCCATCCCCTGATCTTTTGTCATTATCTTCTTTATCTCCCCTTTGTCTGGAAGAACTCTGTAATGAAAATTTTTCTTCTCTTCTTCATTTCTTTCATCATTTAACCTTCTTGTCTCTTGCAACAAGTTTTTGATCTTTCCCATCTCTTCCTGTGTTCTGTATTGTCTAATGAACACTTCTTTGAATTCTTGAAGGTCTTTTAGACTTTTTTTTCTCAACAATATTTCCCTACGTGTTTCCCCTCTCTCAAAGGTTACTTTTGTTGGTCTCGGCTTTCCTTCCCTCGAATATTTACCTAGTTGGTGTATGTTTACAATATCCTCGGGACCACATACTACTCCAAGCTTTCTTATCAGGTCTACAACCCTAGCTTTATTTTCTTCAAGTCTCCCCTGCCATGTTGGTTCCTGGGACTTGCTTATGCCTGAGATTACCACTGTCTTCTCCTTATCAAGTGCCTGTCTGATGAGTGGGTTTGCCCTTTCCATCACAACGTCTTTCATTTTTTTGATTACTGTCTCTTTATAGTCAACTGTTTGTATGTGTTCCAGTGCCACCACCTTTACAGCCTCTTTTACTGCCACATTCCCCTTTAGTGCATCAGCAAAGGAAGTTTTCATGGCATCATTTTCCATATTCAGCTCCTGGAACTCTTTTCTGAACTGCTCAATGTTTTCCTTAATCTGGACATTCCAAGCAGCAATCTCGTCTCTCTCAGAAGAGAGCAGTGAACTAACATCTAATTCCTTTAGGTTGTCATTCAGCTGTTTGTTTTTATCTTCTTGTTTAGAAAGTCTAGATTCTAGTTGACTCTTTTCCCCTTCCAGCTTTTTTATTCTTTTTTCTAGTTCCTTTCTCTCCTGCCCTTGTGCTTTATTTGCTTCCTCCAAAGATCTTATTTGTTCTCTGAGTGTTTCATTCTCTTTCATTTCTCCATCCATA
The DNA here is from genome assembly GCA_037179515.1 of Halocaridina rubra. Lineage (NCBI taxonomy): Eukaryota > Metazoa > Arthropoda > Malacostraca > Decapoda > Atyidae > Halocaridina > Halocaridina rubra. Next base: position 11,572 of record JAXCGZ010022789.1, on the reverse strand, counting down.
TTCTGAATTTTATCATCAAGGCTTATAACCATTTCCTCTATATTCTTGATTTTCTGTTTGAGTCGCCTGAAGGCTACCCCTCCTACCGACCCATGGATGGGAGAGGTTTGGGACAGAGATGGTGTCATTTTTATGTTCTCCCTCTCACAGAATATAGAAAGAAGACGAGAAAGAGGAAAACAAAAGAGAAAAACTTTTAATTAAGCTTCACACAGAATTTTTATATCTCCATATAAGTGCTATTTAGTGTCTCAGTTTATCTCTTTTCTGGTAACACACATCTTAACTTAAAAACTTGACCATGGTAATTTAAGGATAAAAAGAAAACGAAAAAAAAATGCAACAAAACAAAAGTCAAACCTGAAGGAAAAATTTGAACCTGTGTCTGAGGTGGCACCCACCTGTTTCTGCTATATATTCTTCCTAACTAATAAACTCACTTGCTAACCAAGGTATGTTATCACAAGATTAGACTTTACATTTAACTCAATATATATACAAAATAAAAACAAAATAGTAAAAGAGAAAGCTAAAAGAAAAGCAAAAAAGAAAAAAAATGAAGAAATTTAGACAACTGTACTACTTGGCAACTTAACTCAGTACTGTTGACAGGTGGATATTTGTTTTATTTTTGGTTTTTTTACTTATTCAATTTTTCGTGTATCAAACTAACTAACAAGTTAATATAAATGGGAAGGATACTGATTTTAACAATATATGGAACCACAGGATCAGGTAAACGGCTTAAGAGCTTTCCCCAGTTTACACAAAAAATTAGGTAATGTGAGGTGATGGCTTCACCTCTGGCAACTCTTCTAAATTTCCTTCAAGGCAGAACTGGACGGCAGCTTCTCTCTTCCCTCACGAAATATGTTCTCAATTTTTTTTTCCTTTAATATTTTGGACAGTCTCGTCATACAACAAATATAAGTTTTGTACTCACAATACTCTGCAGGATTTCAGATTTAGGGAAATTATGGTAAAGTTTTCCACTAAGCACTTAGTCACTCGAAAAAAATAAAAAATTTAAGAGGAGCAGTTCCGTGTGTCACTGAACGCGCGGTGTGATTACCTAATTGTGATTACCTAATTGTGTTTACGGGAAAGAGCCCAAAGCTCGTATCTTCCCGTCTCCTGATCGGTTCCATTTTAGACTTAGTGATACTTATCGTACCTGTCCTTAAAACTATGGATTGAGATAGCATTAACTACCTCCTCGCTTAGCCAATTCCAATTATCAACTACTCTTACACTGGAAAAGTATTTCCTTACATCCTGCAAACAAGTTTTCTTACAAAGCTTCAAACTATGACCTCTAGTTCTAGAGCCAGCCATATCGAAATATCGATCCCTATCCACTCTATCATAACCATGAAGGAATTTAAAGACTGTCACCATATCCCCCCTTACTCTTCTAGCTTCGAGTGATGGTAAGTCTAATTCCCTCAGCCTCTCATCATAACTGAGATTGCGTATTTCTGGCACCAGTTTCGTGGCATGTCTTTGAACTTTTTCAAGCTTAGCTATGTGCTTTTTCAAGTGCGGATTCCAAAAGGGGGCTGCATATTCCAGTTTTGGCCTCACATAGGTTACATAAATATTTCTGAACATTTCCTTGTCCATGTGCCTGAAGGCTACCCTTACATTTGATAAGAATGCATATGCTGCCCTTACTATGCCATTTATATGTATTTCTGGAGACAAATCTGCCAGTGTGTGTGTGTGTGTGTGTGTGTGTGTGTGTGTGTGTGTGTGTGTGTGTGTGTGACTACCTAATTGTGTTTACGGGAAAGAGCCCAGAGCTCGTATCTTCCCGTCTCCTGATCGGTTCCATTTTATACTTAGTGATACTTATCATACCTGTCCTTAAAACTATGGATTGAGTTAGCATTAACTACCTCCTCGCTTAGCCAATTCCAATTATCAACTACTCTTACACTGGAAAAGTATTTCCTTACATCCTGCAAACAAGTTTTCTTACGAAGCTTCTAACTATGATCTCTAGTTCTAGAGCCTGCAATTTCAAAATAGCGATCCCTATTCACTCTATCATAACCATGAAGGAATTTAAATACTGTCACCATATCCCCCCTCACTCTTCTAGCTTCGAGTGATTGTAAGTCTAATTCCCTCAGCCTCTCATCATAACTGAGATTGCGTATTTCTGGCACCAGTTTCGTGGCATGTCTTTGAACTTTTTCAAGCATAGCTATGTGCTTTTTTAAGTGCGGATTCCAAAAGGGGGCTGCATATTCCAGTTTTGGCCTCACATAGGTTACATAAATATTTCTGAACATTTCCTTGTCCATGTGCCTGAAGGCTACCCTTACATTTGATAAGAATGCATATGCTGCCCTTACTATGCCATTTATATGTATTTCTGGAGACAAATCTGCCAGTATGTTTACTCCTAGATCTCTCTCATTTTCTGTCTCTTGAAGTTGTACTCCAGCCACCGAGTAGTCAAGCTTGGGCCTTCTTGCACTTGTACCCATTTTCATTACCTTACATTTTGAAGTATTGAATTTCATTAGCCACTTTTCTGACCACTCATGCAGATTATTTAGATCCTCCTAAAGTTCTCTACCATTGTTCTCGTTTTTTACTTTCTTCACAATCTTTGCATCATCTGCAAACATATTCATGAATGAATTTACACACTCTGGTATGTCATTTAAATATACAAGGAACAAAAGTGGCCCTAAAACTGAACCCTGTGGAACTCCACTACTAACTCTTCTCCATTCAGACACTGAGTGTCTTACTCTAACCCTCTGTTCCCTTCCTTCTAAGTAAGTTTTTATCCATTCCAAAACATTTCCACCTATTCTAGCCATTGATTGCAGCTTCCTAATAAGTCTCCCATGTGGAACAGTGTCAAACGCTTTCTGGAAGTCTAGGAATATGCAATCTGCCCAGCCCTCTCTTTCCTGTAAGATTTGGCTTACCTCATCATAAAATTCTAATAAGTTTGTTACTGTTGATCTACCTTCTCTGAAGCCATGTTGCCTCACTGACAAAAAGTTGAAGTTGAAGTTGTGTGTGTGTGTGTGTGTGTGTGTGTGTGTGTGTGTATATATATATATATATATATATATATATATATATATATATATATATATATATATATATATATATATATATATATAGATAGATAGATAGATAGATAGATAGATAGATAGATAGATAGATATTAATAACACTAAGCTGTTAACATGCAGTCTAAAATGTTAGGAAAAGCCCATTAAATAAAACAACGAAAATATATATATATATATATATATATATATATATATATATATATATATATATATATATATATATATATATATATATATATATATATATATATATATATATATAAAGTACTTATTAATTTCGTGACCTAAACTGGCTATCTTCTCAAAGTACAATGGCAAGAGATACTTTGAGAAGGTGGCCAGTTTAGGTCACGAAATTAATAAGTACTTATATATATATATATATATATATATATATATATATATATATATATATATATATATATATATATATATATATATATATATATATATATATATATATATATATATATATATATATATATGCATATGTATATGTATATATATATATATATATATATATATATATATATATATATATATATATATATATATATATATATATATATATATATATATATATATATATATATATATATATATATATATATATATATTATATATATATATATATATATATATATATATATATATATATATATATATATATATGTATATCATAATTATTAATAGTATATGAAACAATATAAACAACGGCAAGTATTTTTGACTGTGTGTGTGTGTGTTTGTGTGTTTGAAAGTGTGGGCATGAAGGGAATGAGGGAGGAGTGATGGGAAGGGTTGTAGTTATTCCCATAAGAAAAGCCATCTAACAGAGGCCTAAATTGGCTGTTTGTGCCTCTTTAAGTTAATGGTATTGCAAGTTCGTATGAGCCCATTCTCGTAAATAAGGCCATTTGTCGACGCTGAGGGTTGCAATAACGCACATGATTCTAATCCTGGATGTAAAGCTATCGGTATTTCTAGTTGTAATTTTTTTCACTCTTTATAACGGAGAATATGATGCGTCATATTATTCCAGCTATTTCATCTCCTCCTGTCGTATATCGACCCTTAGCCTTGTGAATAAAAAGTCCTCAGCTTAAATGTCCTTTACTGAAAAAGTAAACCGACCAGGCGTATGAGTTACAACAACATAAATGTTAGTGTTATTCTCAGGCATATGTGCATCTCAAGAGTTAACATGGCAGGGGAGACTTGAAAATAGTATGCTAGAGTTTTAGAAACCATAAGGAATCTTGGAGCATTATATAGCCAAGATAATTCTGTAAGTACGTAAGGGAGGGAAAAGCAAGACTAATGAATGTAGTCTTTGATAGAGAGGATACGTGTAAAAATATGCTGACGAGATCAAAATATCTGCAGGACTGTTTAGAATACAGAACAGCGTCCACTCGACCATAGAGAATACAGGAAGTGAGGTAAAATGTCGAAAATGGTTACAGAACGCTGCAAGGTTTAATGAGGGTAGAATACAGGACGAGAGGAGATATCTTTGTTCCAGATTTCATCCAGCCAAAGGGGTGATAAAGAAAATGCTAGGAACCCAAGGGACACAGCTTTATATCCTATAGGTTAGGTTTACTTAACCTGCCTTTTGCCCCACTTTTAGACTATGCACCTAAAGTGATATTAGGTGCCTATTTTGGTACTGATCCCAAGAACTCGTTTCCATTCCATAGATGGGATTTGTGCCTATTACTCCTATTGCAAGGCTCATGAATCTCCTGACTTTCATGTTCTCTGTCTGATGATTTTTCTCTCCACTACCACTATATTTCTTTGCTTCTGCAAATGCTCTCCAAACTTCACTAACTTTGCGCCCATCTTTGAACATATGTCCTCTTGCCATGGGTCTTTTATATCCTCTCACCCACATATTGAAATTCTTCATTCTTTTCACACTGATGTGATAGGGAGCGAGACCCTTACTTTCTCTGTTACTCACGATCTGGAGCGGATTCTTAAACATCCTATTCTTGTTCCTGATCACCACTACCATGCAGATAACACTCTTGATCTATTCTTTACTTCTAATCCTTCAAACTATTCATATTCTGTACTTCCCTTCTTGGTAATTCTCACCACTCTTTGATCTCAATCTCTTCCATTTTCGCTCCTCCTCCACCAATTCCTCCGATTCAGCACCACTTTTGGCATTTTGAGAGTACCCAATGTTATGATTTGCATAACTTTCTCTTTGAATTCCCATAGGATGACTACTGCTTTCAGATCCGCAACCCTGATCAGGTAGCCCAAAAAAGTTGCCAAGATCATATCCTCGGGTATGACAACTTTTGCTCCCCCTAATTCTTGGTTTGACCGTGCCTGCTCCATGGCTATTCAGGTCAGACATCGGGCATACCAGTCATACCAAGCCTCTCCTTATTCAACTTGCTCTGTTTTTATTACTGCTAGAAATCGCTGCACTGGTCAGATTCGAAGGTCTAAAGCTTCCTTTTAAGATAAAAAGCTGATGACCATAAACTCCTTTCCCACTGGTTAGTGTTTTGTGGCCCTTAGCCAAAATTCTCTCTAAACACCTCTGTAACTCAAGCTTTCCCCATTCTCATTAGTCCCAATGGTTCTATGACTTCGTCTCCTACTGAAAAAAAAAAATTTTCTTTGGTTCTCATTTTTCTGCCAACTCTTCCATAAGCAATTCAAGCACACCCGTTCCTCCTACTTTACACCTCTCTAACCCTATGCCCTCCCTTATTCTTTCCTTATACAAAGTTCATGAGATTCTACACTCTCTAAAGACGAACATGGCATCAGGATCCGATGGTATCCCTACAAGGCTCCTTAAGGAATTTGCTGATAAACTGGCTACAGTGCTTTGCCGTCTTTTTTTTTTTTGCCTCATTCTCTCATATAGTATCTCTCCTTCATCTTGAAAGCACGCTCTAGTTCAGCCCGTTCCTAAAAACGGTAGTTACTCTATTTCTTCCAACTACCGACCTATTGACCTAACCTCTGCTATCGCTAAAGTGTTCTAAACTTTGCTCAATTCCCACTTCTTGAAATATCCTGAATCTAACTAACCTATTTCCGATCATCAGCACAGCTTCCACAAGGAAAGACTTACTGGTGACCTCCTGTCCTATCTCACTCATGTATGGTCATCTTCCCTGAAAAAGCTATGAGGGATCCTTTGTAGTCGCTCTTGATATCTCAAAGGTTTAGGACAGAGTGTGGCACAAGGCTCTGTTGTCCAAACTTTCTGCTTTTGGCTATGATCCTTCTGTCTGTCTTCTGATTGTCAGTTTTCTCTTTGACCATTTCATATATGTGGTTGTTGACGGTGCAACATATACTTCATTCCCAGTTACCAGTGGTATTCCACAGGGCTTTGTTATTTTACTACTCGTTTCCTTCTCTTCATCAACGATCCTCTCAAATCTCCATCCTCGTCTCTTCACCACACCTTTGCCAACGATTTCACCCCATATTTTTCCTCTGCCTTCTCTTCACAACCTTCATCTGCTACTCGTGATTAGACTTTATCACTTTTTCTTCAACTCTCAACTCTGATTTACAGAAATTATTTGAGTGGGGCGCCCAAAGTAAGTTTAATGTCTACAAGACGCAGTTCCTGGTTATCTCTATATCTTCTTCTCCTCCTGATATCACTATTGTCTTTAAAAGTAACGAAATTTACCTACTTATTTTATTGAAATGATATTGGCCTTTGAGAGTGACGAAATTTACCCTCTTAATTTTATTGACATACTAGGAATCCAAATAGCCTCAAACTTGTTTTGGGGGAGTCACATAATCCTATTTTCTAAATATGCATCTAAGAAATTGGGACTTCTGTTTCTTTTTCATCATCACTTTTCTCTTTTCCTTTATTAACAATCTAAAAAGGTCTTATCCATCCCTGCTTAAAATATTGCTCGCAAATCTGGTTTGCCTCTTCTCATACTTATCTTCTTGATAGGGTTGAATCTAAGGCAATCAGACTCATCAGTGATCCTTTTCTTACTTCTAATCTTGATTCTCTTTCTCTTCACTGTAAGATATCATCCCTTCCTCTTTTTTATAGCTACAAGTCCCATTGCTACTCGGATAAGGTGTCGAGTTGCATCCCTCCCACGCTTCAGAGACTGCTCAACACTCACCATGTGGCATCGTTTCACAGGTATTATGTGCAGATTTGTAGCTCGCGGATTGGTGCAGTGACTGCTTCTTCCCATCTACCTCCAGACTCTGGAACTCTTTTCCTCCTTTTGTCTTTCCTAATTCTTATGACCTATCTTACTTCAAAAAGCGGATCTGTCTTCATCTCAGGGCTAATCCTGCAATATCTCTAGGTGTTTATTACTTCAACTACCTTCAACATGTCATTTTGCTATTGCGTATCATTCTCATTCCCGAGATTGCAGCTTGGAATGTGCATGGCTCTGATGATGATAATTTTCTTGTCTGTCCTGGTGTTACACTCATAAATAACTAGTCCTTACAGTTACTCAAGTTTCAGGGAGTAGTTAAGATTAAATTTCCCTGGTTACCTTTAACCCAGTATAACTGATCGATTAATGTCTTACAGTTAGTCTCAATTCGAATGGGGTGGGTACAGACAGGTTTGAGCGGGTGGATTAAGGCTGGATGTCCTTCCAAACGTCCAGCGGTATGCTTGAATTTACTTTTCCAGGCTTGTTACTTCCTGATATGCAAGCTCTACTACTGAGCTACCACGGCGTCCATATGCACACACACACACACACACACATACACACACACCCTCAGATTGCAGTGATAGAAGCTCAAGGGCCGGTATTAGAGAACATCAACCTTACAGCCACAGAGGTATGCAAAGCGCTGATGGATTTAGATGTTCATAAAGCTACAGGTCCTGATGACATATCCCCTCATGTGCTTAAAAAAAAGCGCAAACTCAATATCAGTGGCACTAAGTATCATATTTAAGGAGTCACTGGAGTCGGGGGAGATTCCAAGATGCTGGAAACAAGCAAATGTGATACCTATCTTCAAAAAGGGAAGGAGGGATACGGTTCTGAACTATAGACCAGTTTCCTTGACCAGCATAGTTTGCAAAGTTATGGAGAAATTACTAAGGAAACATATCTCTCTTCACTTGGAATCCTTCAACTTTTTGTCACTGAGGCAACATGGCTTCAAAGAAGGTAGATCAACAGTAACAAACTTATTAGAATTTTATGATGAGGTAAGCCAAATCTTACAGGAAAGAGAGGGCTGGGCAGATTGCATATTCCTAGACTTCCAGAAAGCGTTTGACACTGTTCCACATGGGAGACTTATTAGGAAGCTGCAATCAATGGCTAGAATAGGTGGAAATGTTTTGGAATGGATAAAAACTTACTTAGAAGGAAGGGAACAGAGGGTTAGAGTGAGACACTCAGTGTCTGAATGGAGAAGAGTTAGTAGTGGAGTTCCACAGGGTTCAGTTTTAGGGCCACTTTTGTTCCTTGTATATGTAAATGACCTACCAGAGTCTGTAAATTCATTCATGAATATGTTTGCAGATGATGCAAAGATTGTGAAGAAAGTAAAAAACGAGAACAATGGTAGAGAACTTCAGGAGGATCTAAATAATCTGCATGAGTGGTCAAAAAAGTGGCTAATGAAATTCAATACTTCAAAATGTAAGGTAATGAGAATGGGTACAAGTGCAAGAAGGCCCAAGCTTGACTACTCGGTGGCTGGAGTACAACTTCAAGAGACAGAAAATGAGAGAGATCTAGGAGTAAACATACTGGCAGATTTGTCTCCAGAAATACATATAAATGGCATAGTAAGGGCAGCATATGCATTCTTATCAAATGTAAGGGTAGCCTTCAGGCACATGGACAAGGAAATGTTCAGAAATATATATGTAACCTATGTGAGGCCAAAACTCGAATATGCAGCCCCCTTTTGGAATCCGCACTTGAAAAAGCACATAGCTAAGCTTGAAAAAGTTCAAAGACATGCCACGAAACTGGTGCAGAAATACGCAATCTCAGTTATGATGAGAGGCTGAGGGAATTATACTTACCATCACTCGAAGCTAGAAGAGTGAAGGGGGATATGGTGACAGTCTTTAAATTCCTTCATGGTTATGATAGAGTGGATAGGGATCGATATTTTGATATGGCTGGCTCTAGAACTAGAGGTCATAGTTTGAAGCTTCGTAAGAAAACTTCTTTGCAGGATGTAAGGAAATACTTTTTCAGTGTAAGAGTAGTTGATAATTGGAATTGGCTAAACGAGGAGGTAGTTAATGCTATCTCAATCCATAGTTTTAAGGACAGGTATGATAAGTATCACTAAGTATAAAATGGAACCGATCAGGAGACGGGAAGATACGAGCTTTGGGCTCTTTCCCGTAAACACAATTAGGTAATCACAATTAGGTAATCACACACACATGCCACGAGACTTGTGCCAAAAATACACAAACTCAGTTATGATGAGAGGCTGAGGGAGTTAGACTTACCATCTCTCGAAGCTAGAAGATTGAGGGGGATATGGTGACAGTCTTTAAATTCCTTCATGGTTATGATAGAGCGGATAAGGATCGATATTTTGATATGGCTGGCTCTAGACCTAGAGGTCATAGTTTGAAACTTCGTAAGAAAACTTCTTTGCAGGATGTAAGGAAGTACTTTTTCAGTGTAAGAGTAGTTGATAATTGGAATTCGCTAAGCGAGGAGATAGTTATATGCTAGCTCAATCCATAGTTTTAAGGACATGTATGATAAGTATCACTAAATACAAAATGGAACCGGTCAGGAGACGGGAAGATACGAGCTTTGGGCTCTTCCTCGTAAGCACAATTAGGTAATCACTATTAGGTAATCTCTCTCTCTCTCACACACACACACACTTACACAACCTTACAGCCACAGAGGTATGCAAAGCGCTGATGGATTTAGATGTTCATAAAGCTACAGGTCCTGATGACATATCCCCTCATGTGCTTAAAAAATACGCAAACACAATATCAGTGGCACTAAGTATCATATTTAAGGAGTCACTGGAGTCGGGGGAGATTCCAAGATACTGGAAACAAGCAAATGTGATACCTATCTTCAAAAAGGGAAGAAGGGATACGGCTCTGAACTATAGACCAGTTTCCTTGACCAGCATAGTTTGCAAAGTTATGGAGAAACTACTAAGGAAACATATCTCTCTTCACTTGGAATCCTTCAACTTTTTGTCAGTGAGGCAACATGGCTTCAAAGAAGGTAGATCAACAGTAACAAACTTATTAGAATTTTATGATGAGGTAAGCCAAATCTTACAGGAAAGAGAGGGCTGTGCAGATTGCATATTCCTAGACTTCCAGAAAGCGTTTGACATTGTTCCACATGGGAGACTTATTAGGAAGCTGCAATCAATGGCTAGAATAGGTGGAAATGTTTTGGAATGGATAAAAACTTACTTAGAAGGAAGGGAACAGAGGGTTAGAGTAAGACACTCAGTGTCTGAATGGAGAAGAGTTAGTAGTGGAGTTCCACAGGGTTCAGTTTTAGGGCCACTTTTGTTCCTTGTATATGTAAATGACCTACCAGAGTCTGTAAATTCATTCATGAGTATGTTTGCAGATGATGCAAAGATTGTGAAGAAAGTAAAAAACGAGAACAATGGTAGAGAACTTCAGGAGGATCTAAATAATCTGCATGAGTGGTCAGAAAAGTGGCTAATGAAATTCAATACTTCAAAATGTAAGGTAATGAGAATGGGTACAAGTGCAAGAAGGCCCAAGCTTGACTACTCGGTGGCTGGAGTACAACTTCAAGAGACAGAAAATGAGAGATATCTAGGAGTAAACATACTGGCAGATTTGTCTCCAGAAATACATATAAATGGCATAGTAAGGGCAGCATATGCATTCTTATCAAATGTAAGGGTAGCCTTCAGGCACATGGACAAGGAAATGTTCAGAAATATTTATGTAACCTATGTGAGGCCAAAACTCGAATATGCAGCCCCCTTTTGGAATCCGCACTTGAAAAAGCACATAGCTAAGCTTGAAAAAGTTCAAAGACATGCCACGAAACTGGTGCCAGAAATACGCAATCTCAGTTATGATAAGAGGCTGAGGGAATTAGACTTACCATCACTCGAAGCTAGAAGAGTGAGGGGGGATATGGTGACAGTCTTTAAATTCCTTCATGGTTATGACAGAGTGGATAGGGATCGATATTTTGATATGGCTGGCTCTAGAACTAGAGGTCATAGTTTGAAGCTTCGTAAGAAAACTTCTTTGCAGGATGTAAGGAAATACTTTTTCAGTGCAAGAGTAGTTGATAATTGGAATTGGCTAAACGAGGAGGTAATTAATGCTATCTCAATCCATAGTTTTAAGGACAGGTATGATAAGTATCACTAAGTATAAAATGGAACCGATCAGGAGACGGGAAGATACGAGCTTTGGGCCTTTTCACGTAAACACAATTAGGTAATCACAATTAGGTAAT
>JAXCGZ010022788.1:127500-128620 GCA_037179515.1 Halocaridina rubra | reverse complement strand
ATGAATATGTTTGCAGATGAAGCGAAGCTTGTAAGAAAGTAAGAGACGAGGACAATAGTAGAAAACTTCAGCAAGACCTAAATAGTCTGCATGAGTGGTCAGAAAAGTGGCTAATGAAATTCAATACTTCTAAATGTAAGGTAATGAGAATGGGTACAAGTGCAAGACGGCCTAAAATTGACTACTCAATGGCAGGAGTAGAACTTCAAGAGACAGAGAGTGAGAGAGATATGGGAGTAAACATACTGGCAGATTTTTCCCAGAAATGCATATAAATGGCATAGTAAGGGCAGCATATTTATTTTTAGCAAATGTAAGGAGAGCCTTTAGGGGCATGGACAAGGAAATGCTCAGAAATATTTATGTAACCTATGTAAGGCCAAATCTTGATCATGCAGCCCCCCTTTTGGAATCCAAGCTTGAAAAAGCACATAGTTAAGCTGAAAAAAAACCCACGAAATTGGTGCCAGAAATATTCAGTCTCAGTTATAATGAGAGGCTGAGGGAAATAGACTTACCATCACTCGAAGCTAGAAGAATGAGGGAGGATATGGTGACGGTTTTTAAATTCCTTCATGGTTATGACAGAGTCGATAAGGAGTGATATTTTGATATGGCTGGCACTGGGACTAGAGGTCAAAGTTTAAAGTTTCGTAAGATAACTTCTTTGGAGGATGTGAGGAAGTACATTTTTAGTGTAAGAGTAGTTGATAATAACAATTCTCTAAGCGAGGAATTAGTTAACCCTATCTCAAACTATAGTTTTAATGACATGTATGATAAGTATCGCTAAGTACAAAATGGAACCGACCAGGAGACGGGAAGTTACAAGTTTGAGGCTCTTTCCTGTAAGCACCGTTAAGTAATTACAATTAGGTAATTACTAATATGTATATATGAATGTATATTTATTTATGTTTTTAATTCAATTCTCTTAGATTTATGTAAAAATCTTCTCAAACGTATTTGTAAATCCTTCTTAGCCAATATGAAAATCCCCCCCCCCCAGGTATACCCAATACTCGAGCTTCCTTGAGGTTATCCTTACGCTTGTAAGTAAATCCTTCTTTAAAAAAAAAATCATAAATTTAAGTGTCTCTTAGGAAAAAAATCGCCCGTA
>JAXCGZ010022788.1:0-122500 GCA_037179515.1 Halocaridina rubra | reverse complement strand
TCATAAGAAAACTTCTTTGCAGGATGTATGGAAGTGTAAGAGTAGTTGATAATTGGAATTCGCTAAGCGAGTAGGTTGTTAACGCTAACTGAATCCATAGTTTTAAGGGCAAGTATGATAAGTATCGCTAAGTACAAACTGGAACCGACCAGGAGACGGGAACTTATGAGCTTTGGGGTCATTCCCATAAACGCAAATAAGTAATTACAGTTAGGTAATTACACACACACACACACACACACACACACACACACACACACACACACACACACACACACACACACATATATATATATATATATATATATATATATATATATATATATATATATATATATATATATATATATATATATATATATATAACAATCATTATTCGTATATGCAAAATTAAACTCATTGAAAATCTTCATCTCCTCCTCCTCCTCCTCCTCCTCCTCCTCCTCCTTCTTCTTCTTCTTCTTCTTCTTCTTCTTCTTCTTCTTCTTCTTCTTCTTCTTCTTCTTCTTCTTCTTCTTCTTCTTCTTCTTCTTCTTCTTCTTCTTCTTCTTCTTCTTCTTCTTCTTCTTCTTCTTCTTTATTTACACTTTCCCCTTTTTATTATATTCAGTGTTAACACTTCATTTTATCAGACCCTTATTGTAATGGATATTAAATCTCTCTCTCTCTCTCTCTCTCTCTCTCTCTCTCTCTCTCTCTCTCTCTCTCTCTCTCTCTCTCTCTCTCTCTCTCTCTCTCTCTCTCTCTCTCTCTCTCTCTCTACACACACACACACACACACACACACACAAGCTAAGCTTGAAAAAGTTCAAAGACATGCCACGAAACTGGTGCCAGAAATGCGCAATCTCAGTTATGATGAGAGGCTGAGGGAATTAGACTTACCATCACTCGAAGCTAGAAGAGTGAGGGGGGATATGGTGACAGTCTTTAAATTCCTTCATGGTTATGATAGAGTGGATAGGGATCGATATTTTGATATGGCTGGCTCTAGAACTAGAGGTCATAGTTTGAAGCTTCGTAAGAAAACTTCTTCGCAGGATGTAAGGAAATACTTTTTCAGTGTAAGAGTAGTTGATAATTGGAATTGGCTAAGCGAGGAAGCAGTTAATGCTATCTCAATCCATAGTTTTAAGGACAGGTATGATAAGTATGACTAAGTATAAAATGGAACCAATCAGGAGACGGGAAGATACGAGCTTTGGGCTCTTTCCCGTAAACACAATTAGGTAATCACAATTAGGTAATCACACGGATGAAGAGATCTGCAAAGAATTGAACAAAGACTTTTAGTCAGTATTTACAATGGAAAATACCCCACCCCCTCAGCTTGCAGAGATAGAAGCTCAAGGGCCGGTATTAGAGAACATCAAACTTACAGCCACAGGGGTATGCAAAGCACTGATGGATTTAGATGTTCATAAAGCCTCAGGTCCTGATGACATATCCCCTCATGTACTTAAAAAATGGCGCAAGCTCAATATCAGTGGCACTAAGTGTCATATTTAAAAAGTCACTGGAGTCAGGGGAGATTCCAAGATGCTGGAAACAAGCAAATGTGATACCTATCTTCAAAAAGGGAAGGAGAGATACAGCTCTGAACTATAGACCAGTTTCCTTGACCAGCATAGTTTGCAAAGTTATGGAGAAACTACTAAGGAAACATATCTCTCTTCACTTGGAATCCTTCAACTTTTTGTCAGTGAGGCAACATGGCTTCAGAGAAGGTAGATCAATAGTAACAAACTTATTAGAATTTTATGATGAGGTAAGCCGAATATTACAGGAAAGAGAGGGCTGGGCAGATTGCATATTCCTACACTAATTAGGAAGCTGCAAGCAGTGGTTAGAATAGGTGGAAATGTCTTGGAATGGATAAAATCTTTCTTAGAAGGAAGGGAACATAGGGTTAGAGTAAGACACTCAGTGTCTGAATGGAGAAGAGTTAGTAGTGGAGTTCCACAGGGTACAGTTTTAGGGCCACTTTTGTTCCTTGTATATGTAAATGACCTACCAGAGTCTGTAAATTCATTCATGAATATGATTGCAGATGATGCAAAGATTGTGAAGAAAGTAAAAAACGAGATAAATGGTAGAAAACTTCAGGATGATCTAAATAGTCTGCATGAGTGGTCAGAAAAGTGACTAATGAAATTCAATACTTCAAACTGTAAGGTAATGAGAATGGGTACAAGTGCAAGAAGGCCCAAGCTTGACTACTCGGTGGCTGGAGTACAACTTCAAGAGACAGAAAATGAGAGAGATCTAGGAGTAAACATACTGGCAGATTTGTCTCCAGAAATACATATAAATGGCATAGTAAGGGTAGCATATGCATTCATATCAAATGTAAGGGTAGCCTTCAGGCACATGGACAAGGAAATGTTCAGAAGTATTTATGTAACCTTTGTGAGGCCAAAACTCGAATATGCAGCCCCCTTTTGGAATCCACACTTGAAAAAGCACATAGCTAAGCTTAAAAAAGTTCAAAGACATGCCACGAAGCTGGTGCCAGAAATACACAATCTCAGTTATGATGAGAGGCTGAGGGAATTAGACTTACCATCACTCGAAGCTATAAGATTGAGGGGGGATATGGTGACAATCTTTAAATTCCATCATGGTTATGATAGAATGGATAGGGATCGATAATTTGATATGGCTGGTTCTAGAACTAGAGGTCATAGTTTGAAGCTTCATAAGAAAACTTCTTTGCAGGATGTAAGGAAATACTTTTTCAGTGTAAGAGTAGTTGATAATTGGAATTCGCTAAGCGAGGAGGTAGGTAATGCTATCTCAATCCATAGTTTTAAGGACAGGTATGATAAGTATGACTAAGTATAAAATGGAACCGATAAGGAGACTTGAGGATACAAGCTTTGGGCTCTTTCCCGTAAACACAATTAGGTAAATACAATTAGGTAAATACACACTCTGTGTGTGTGTGTGTGGGGGGGGGGGGGATTACCTAATTGTGATTAGCCAATTTTTTTTTTATTTTGATTGTGACACCAGGACGGGCTAAAAAAATTATAGAATAAAACAGCCCTCATCGGGCCTGGGCACGAAGAATACATAAAGTAAAGAGAAACAGAGATGGAGAGTGTAATGACTTGTCAGATGTGAAAAGATAATAAAAGATGTGTGTTGAATATCCAAGAATATTCACTGTAGTTGTAGGCATAGAAAAAGAGCCGTAACTGAAGGAAGACTCGACATCGAACTGTCCTGGCCAGACCTATTTAAGTTCAAAAAGACCTTCAGCTGTAGTATCGCAACGGGCTGCTGGCTTACTGGAAAGAGCCCAAAGCTCGTATCTTCCCGTCTCTTGATCGGTTTTATTTTGTACTTAGTGACACTAATCATACCTGTCCTTTAAACTATAATTTGAGTTAGCATTAACTACCTCCTCTCTTAGCGAATTCCAATTATCAACTACTCTTACACTAAAAAAGTATTTCCTTACATTCTGGAAAGAAGTTTTCTTACGGAGCTTCAAACTATGACCTCTAGTTCTAGGGCCAGCCATATAAAAATATCGATCCCTATCCACTCTATCATAACCATGAAGGAATTTAAAGACCGTCACCATATCCCCCCTCAATCTTATAGCTTCGAGTAATGGTAAGTCTAATTCCCTCAACCTCTCATCATAACTAAGATTGCGTATTTCTGGCGCCAGTTTCGTACCAGGTCTTTGAATTTTTTCAAGCTTAGCTACGTGGTTTTTCAAGTGCGGATTCCAAAAAGGGGCAGCATATTAAAGTTTTGGCCTCATATAGGTTGCATAAATATTTCTGAACATTTCCTTGTCCATGTGCCTGAAGGCTACCCTTACATTTGCTAGAAATAAATATGCTGCTCTTACTATGCTATTTATATGCATTTCTGGAGACAAATCTGCCAGTATGTTTATTCCTAGATCTCTCTCATTCTCTGTCTCTTGAAGTTGTACTCCTGCCACCGAGTAGTCAAGCTTGGGCCTTCATGCACTTGTACCCATCCTCATTACCTTACATTTTGAAGTATTGAAGCTCATTAGCCACTTTTCTAACCACTCATGCAGATTATTTAGATCTTCCTGAAGTTCTCTACCTTTGGTCTTGTGTCTTACTTTCTTCACAATCTTTGCATCATCTGCAAACATATTCATGAATGATCTTACAGAGTATGGTAGGTCATTTACATATACAAAGAGCAAAAGTGGCCCTAAAACTGAACCCCGTGGAACTCCACTACTAACTCTTCTCCATTCAGACACTGTCTTACTCTAACCCTCTGTTCCCTTCCTTCTAAGTAAGTTTTTATCCATTCCAAGACATTTCCACCTATTCTAGCCATTGCTTGCATCTTCTTAATAAGTCTCCCGTGTGGGACCGTATCAAATGCTTTCTGGAAGTCTAGGAATATGCAATCTGCCCAGCCCTCTATTTCCTGTAAGATTCGGCTTACCTCATCATAAAATTCTAATAAGTTTGTTACTGTTGATCTGGCAATAAAATTGAGCCAAACCAACTGTAGCCTCTAAGGGGATAGTTAAAAACAGCCATCTGGTATGCACGTGGGAAAAGCTTCTAATGCAGAAGAAAACAAATAATAACAACAACAACAACAACAACAACAACAACAATAATAATAATAATAATAATAATAATAATAATAATAATAATAATAATAATAATAATAATAAAAATAATAATAATAATAATAATAATAATAATAATAATAATAATAATAATAATAATAATAATAATAAAGATGATGATAATAATAATAATAATAATAATAATAATAATAATAATAATAATAATAATAATATTAATAATAATAAAAAGGAAACAAACAAACACACAAAAACCTACTGAGCGTGCGTGTGAGAGGAGGAACAAGGCAACAAGAACAAGATGGCGCCTGACTGTTAACTTGTAATGTGAGAGCTTTGTGAAATTCGGGAATGGTTGGAACGGGTGGAAATATGAGACTTCATTCCCGAATTCCTGAATTGGAATAATACTGTAAACAGCCTACCTATGTACACGACGTAGGGACGTCTCCTCTCTACTTTTTGATATATATTTTTATTCATTTGTAAGTTTATTTGTTTTTATTTATTCATTCATTCATATATAATATGATAGATATATAAATTGATTAATTGATTAATTAATTGATTAATTTATGTCAATGTTAAGTTCTGATATTATATTTGTTGGTTATTAATTTGTTTATTTGTTTAAATTTTAGCATAGTCTTTTTCTCCTCTTGCTTGTAATTATACCTCGTGAGGATACTGTTCCTTCATTAATCCGCTTATCTAAGTAAGCTACTCTATGAATATTTAGTCCACGCATGTAATGGCATATTTAATACATCTACTTAATTAACAGAAGTTATTGCAGATTGTATGCTTGTATCCATATTTTTATTCATATTATATTAATAATTATTTTCTATTTTATGGTGCCTATACTCGTGGAATCTGTTCAACCATAGACCCCACACATTTCTTTGTGTATTCATCGAGTTTGTTGAATAGTATAACCAAGCACTTGAGGGACGCCATTACGTTTCTGCTTCCTAATTCCCATGTGGTTCTGGCGGAGATAAGCTGTCCGTACCTATTTATTAAAAGTTGTACTCTGAACCAAAGACGAGACCCAGGTACCAGAGCCACTAAATTTTCACATTTACAACTAAATTTGGTACAGCAGAGCTGAAATTTGGTATTGGAAACTGTATATTCTAAGTGGGGCGTTAGGTTGGTCATCTGGCCTTAATCATCCAATCCAGCATGTCCGTGTTCACCCCCACTCGAGTGGGGACTAATTTTGCTTCAATGAATACATCATCATCTTTTGAGCGTTTCAGAGTTTACCCCCAAAGTTCACCTTGTGAGATAGTTACATACATACATACATACATACATACATACATACATACATACATACATACATACATACATACATACATACATACATACATACATACATACATACATACATACATACATACGTGCATACAAAACTTGTTGCAAGAGGCAAGAAGGTTAAATGGTGAAAGAAATGAAGAAGAGAAGAAAAATTTTCATTACAGAGTTCTTCCAGACAAAGGGGAGATAAAGAAGATAATGACAGAAGATCAGGGGATGGGGCCTCATTAAGATTGTTATACACAAATGCTGATGGATTAGCTGGTAAGGCAGTAGAATTAAAAGATAGGATTCACAACGGTAAGGCAGATATAGTAGCAATTACAGAGACTAAGTTGAGTGAGGACATAAACAGTGTCACAGTTTTTCCTAAGGGTTTCAGAATACTAAGGGTTGAAAGATCTGAGAGGATTGGTGGAGGGATAGCACTGCTCATAAGTGAAAGGATTCAAGTTGAAGAAATAAACTTGGCTATAGAAAGTGAGTTCAGGGAATTTCTTGTTGCTCGCATAAATACTGGGTCAGAGAGCATTATAATAACTGTTGTATACAACCCACCAAGGAACCAAAATAGGCTTGAAGTTTATGAGGAAAGTCATATAGGTACTATTGAAGTCATAAACTCAGTTGTTAACATGGCACGGGAGAAAAAAATGTAGGATTTTGATTATGGGAGACTTTAATCATAAAGAGATAGATTGGATAAATCTTGACCCACACAGTGGTGAGGACTCATTCGGGGCAAGATTCCTAGATTGCGTACAAGGGAATTTCCTACACCAACATGTAATGGAACCAACAAGGGCCAGGGGTGGGGATGAGCCATCACTACTTGATCTAGTGTTCACAGATAATGTGTTGGATATTGAAAAAATTGAGTATGAACCACCAATTGGAAAGAGTGACCACTGTGTGTTGTTGATGGAGTATATCATTAAAGATATTCTTCCTGAGAGTAGAGGCACTGAGGACATGAGGAGGAACTATCGGAAAGGAGATTACATCAAAATGAATGAGCTTTTTGCAGTTATTGACTGGAGAACCTTATTTTACAACAAATCTGTACAAGAAATGTATGACATCTTTTGTGATAAATATGGGAAGATAGTAGATTGCTGCATACCTGTCACCAAAGTAGGTGTAATTCATGCCAGAGAGAAATGGTTCGATAATGGGTGTAAAAGAGCTAAGGAGTGGAGAGACAAATGCTGGAAAAGGTATAGGAGGAGAAAAAACATAAATGCTTGGCAAACCTACAAAAGAGCAAGAAATGACTACCTAAGTAAAAGGAGAGAGGCAGAGAGAGACTATGAGAGGGACATCACCAGGAAGGCTAAAGAAAATCCCAAGCTTTTCCACAGCTTTATCAGAGGAAAACTGAAGGTAAAAGAACAGGTTTTAAGGCTAAAGAGAGCGGATGGAAGCATCACTGAGACGGATGAAGAGATCTGCAAAGAATTGAACAAGGAGTTTCAGTCAGTATTTACAGTAGAAAATACCCCACCCCCTCAGATTGCAGTGATAGAAGCTCAAGGGCCGGTATTAGAGAACATCAACCTTACAGCCACAGAGGTATGCAAAGCGCTGATGGATTTAGATGTTCATAAAGCTACAGGTCCCGATGACATATCCCCTCATGTGCTTAAAAAAATGCACAAACACAATATCAGTGGCACTAAGTATCATATTTAAGGAGTCACTGGAGTCGGGGGAGATTCCAAGATGCTGGAAACAAGCAAATGTGATACCTATCTTCAAAAAGGGAAGGAGGGATACGGCTCTGAACTATAGACCAGTTTCCTTGACCAGCATAGTTTGCAAAGTTATGGAGAAACTACTAAGGAAACATATCTCTCTTCACTTGGAATCCTTCAACTTTTTGTCAGTGATGCAACATGGCTTCAGAGAAGGTAGATCAACAGTAACAAACTTATTAGAATTTTATGATGAGGTAAGCCAAATCTTACAGGAAAGAGAGGGCTGGGCAGATTGCATATTCCTAGACTTCCAGAAAGCGTTTGACACTGTTCCACATGGGAGACTTATTAGGAAGCTGCAATCAATGGCTAGAATAGGTGGAAATGTTTTGGAATGGATAAAAACTTACTTAGAAGGAAGGGAACAGAGGGTTAGAGTAAGACACTCAGTGTCTGAATGGAGAAGAGTTAGTAGTGGAGTTCCACAGGGTTCAGTTTTAGGGCCACTTTTGTTCCTTGTATATGTAAATGACCTACCAGAGTCTGTAAATTCATTCATGAATATGTTTGCAGATGATGCAAAGATTGTGAAGAAGTAAAAAACGAGAACAATGGTAGAGAACTTCAGGAGGATCTAAATAATCTGCATGAGTGGTCAGAAAAGTGGCTAATGAAATTCAATACTTCAAAATGTAAGGTAATGAGAATGGATACGAGTGCAAGAAGGCCCAAGAGACAGAAAATGAGAGAGATCTAGGAGTAAACATACTGGGAGATTTGTCTCCAGAAATACATATAAATGGCATAGTAAGGGCAGCATATGCATTCTTATCAAATGTAAGGGTAGCCTTCAGGCACATGGACAAGGAAATGTTCAGAAATATTTATGTAACCTATGTGAGGCCAAAACTCGAATATACAGCCCCCTTTTGGAATCCGCACTTGAAAAAGCACATAGCTAAGCTTGAAAAAGTTCAAAGACATGCCACGAAACTGGTGCCAGAAATACGCAATCTCAGTTATGATGAGAGGCTGAGGGAATTAGACTTACCATCACTCGAAGCTAGAAGTGTGAGGGGGGATATGGTGACAGTTTTTAAATTCCTTCATGGTTATGATAGAGTGGATAAGGATCGATATTTTGATATGGCTGGCTCTAGAACTAGAGGTCATAGTTTGAAGCTTCGTAAGAAAACTTCTTCGCAGGATGTAAGGAAATACTTTTTCAGTGTAAGAGTAGTTGATAATTGGAATTCGCTAAGCGAGGAGGTAGTTAATGCTATCTCAATCCATAGATTTAAGGACAGGTATGATAAGTATCACTAAGTATAAAATGGAACCGATGAGGAGACGGGAAGATACGAGCTTTGGGCTCTTTCCCGTAAACACAATTAGGTAATCACAATTAGGTAATCACATACATACATACATACATACATCACCAGGAAGGCTAAAGAAAATCCCAAGCTTTTCCACAGCTTTATCAGAGGAAAACTGAAGGTAAAAGAACAGGTTTTAAGGCTAAAGAGAGCGGATGGAAGCATCACTGAGACGGACGAAGAGATCTGCAAAGAATTGAACAAGGAGTTTCAGTCAGTATTTACAGTAGAAAATACCCCGCCCCCTCAGATTGCAGTGATAGAAGCTCAAGGGCCGGTATTAGAGAACATCAACCTTACAGCCACAGAGGTATGCAAAGCGCTGATGGATTTAGATGTTCATAAAGCTACAGGTCCTGATGACATATCCCCTCATGTGCTTAAAAAATGCGCAAACACAATATCAGTGGCACTAAGTATCATATTTAAGGAGTCACTGGAGTCGGGGGAGATTCCAAGATGCTGGAAACAAGCAAATGTGATACCTATCTTCAAAAAGGGAAGGAGGGATACGGCTCTGAACTATAGACCAGTTTCCTTGACCAGCATAGTTTGCAAAGTTATGGAGAAACTACTAAGGAAACATATCTCTCTTCACTTGGAATCCTTCAACTTTTTGTCAGTGAGGCAACATGGCTTCAGAGAAGGAAGATCACAGTAACAAACTTATTAGAATTTTATGATGAGGTAAGCCAAATCTTACAGGAAAGAGAGGGCTGGGCAGATTGCATATTCCTAGACTTCCAGAAAGCGTTTGACACTGTTCCACATGGGAGACTTATTAGGAAGCTGCAATCAATGGCTAGAATAGGTGGAAATGTCTTGGAATGGATAAAAACTTACTTAGAAGGAAGGGAACAGAGGGTTAGAGTAAGACACTCAGTGTCTGAATGGAGAAGAGTTAGTAGTGGAGTTCCACAGGGTTCAGTTTTAGGGCCACTTTTGTTCCTTGTATATGTAAATGACCTACCAGAGTCTGTAAATTCATTCATGAATATGTTTGCAGATGATGCAAAGATTGTGAAGAAAGTAAAAAACGAGAACAATGGTAGAGAACTTCAGGAGGATCTAAATAATCTGCATGAGTGGTCAGAAAAGTGGCTAATGAAATTCAATACCTCAAAATGTAAGGTAATGAGAATGGGTACAAGTGCAAGAAGGCCCAAGCTTGACTACTCGGTGGCTGGAGTACAACTTCAAGAGACAGAAAATGAGAGAGATCTAGGAGTAAACATACTGGGAGATTTGTCTCCAGAAATACATATAAATGGCATAGTAAGGGCAGCATATGCATTCTTATCAAATGTAAGGGTAGCCTTCAGGCACATGGACAAGGAAATGTTCAGAAATATTTATGTAACCTATGTGAGGCCAAAACTCGAATATGCAGCCCCCTTTTGGAATCCGCACTTGAAAAAGCACATAGCTAAGCTTGAAAAAGTTCAAAGACATGCCACGAAACTGGTGCCAGAAATACGCAATCTCGGTTATGATGAGAGGCTGAGGGAATTAGACTTGCCATCACTCGAAGCTAGAAGAGTAAGGGGGGATATGGTGACAGTCTTTAAATTCCTTCATGGTTATGATAGAGTGGATAGGGATCGATATTTCGATATGGCTGGCTCTAGAACTAGAGGTCATAGTTTGAAGCTTCGTAAGAAAACTTGTTTGCAGGATGTAAGGAAATACTTTTTCAGTGTAAGAGTAGTTGATAATTGGAATTGGCTAAGCGAGGAGGTAGTTAATGCTATCTCAATCCATAGTTTTAAGGACAGGTATGATAAGTATCACTAAGTCTAAAAATGGAACCGATGAGGAGACGGGAAGATACGAGCTTTGGGCTCTTTCCCGTAAACACAATTAGGTAATCACAATTAGGTAATCACATACATACATACATACATACATACACTACATACATGGTTATGATAGAGTGGATAGGGATCGATATTTTGATATGGCTGGCTCTAGAACTAGAGGTCATAGTTTGAAGCTTCGTAAGAAAACTTCTTTGCAGGATGTAAGGAAATGCTTTTTCAGTGTAAGAGTAGTTGATAATTGGAATTGGCTAAGCGAGGAGGTAGTTAATGCTATCTCAATCCATAGTTTTAAGGACAGGTATGATAAGTATCACTATGTCTAAAATGGAACCGAGCAGGAGACGGGAAGATACGAGCTTTGGGTTCTTTCCCGTAAACACAATTAGGTAATCACATACATACACACAAGTCGCTGGAGTTAGGGGAGATTCCAACATGCTGGAAACAAGCAAACGTGATACCTATCTTCGAAAAGGAAGGAGGGATAAGGCTCTAATCTATAGACCAGTTTCCTTGACCAGCATAGTTTGCAAAGTTATTGAGAAACTACTAAGGAAACATATCTCTCTTCACTTGGAATTCTTTAACTTTTTGTCAGTGAGACAACATGGCTTCAGAACAAGTAGATCAACAGTAACAAGCTTATTAGAATTTTATGAAGAGGTAAGCCGAATCTTACAGGAAAGCGAGGGCTGGGCAGATTGCATATTCCTAGACTTCCAGAAAGCATTTGATACTGTTCCACACGGGAGACTTATTTAGAAGTTGCAAGCAATGGCTATAGTAGGTGGAAAAGTCTTGGAATGAATAAAAACTTACTTAGAAGGAAGGGAACAGAGGGTTAGAGTAAGACACTCGGTGTTTGAATTTAGAAGAGTTAGTAGTGGTATTCCACAGGGTTCAGTATTAGGGCCACTTTTGTTCCTTGTATATGTAAATGATCTACCAGAGTCTGTAAATTCATTCATGAATATGTTTGCAGATGATGCAAAGATTGTGAAGAAAGTAGGAAACGAGAACAATGGTAGAGAACTTCAGGAAGATATAAATAGTCTGCATGAGTGGTCAGAAAAGTGGCTAATGAAATTCAATACTTCAGAATGTAAGATAATGAGAATGGGTACAAGTGCAAGAAGGGCCAAGCTTGACTACTCGGTGGCAGGAGTACAACTTCAAGAGACAGAAAATGAGAGAGGATCTAGGAGTAAACATACTGGCAGATTTGTCTCCAGAAATACATATAAATGGCAAAGTAAGGGCAGGTATATGCTTTCTTATCAAATGTAAGGGTAGCTTTCAGGCACATGGACAAGGAAATGTTCAGAAATATTTATGTAACCTATGTGAGGCCAAAACTCGAATATGCAGCCCCCTTTTGGAATCCACACTTGAAAACAACAAACAAACAAGCTTTATTTCCATTTCAATACAATGGGTATTCGTCAGCCAGAGCAAGCCCCAACCCCCCACTGTGGTGTCCAACCACAGCAGTTCCTTCCAGTAAACAGCTTAAACTCTCGGTCTTGTACGGGAACCGATCTTTCGACCTCGTGAATGCGAAACCAGCGCGTTACCACTGTACTAGCCAGCAGGCATGTAGCTAAGCTCGAAAAAGTTCAAAGACATGCCTCGAAATTGGTACCAGAAATACGCAATCTCAGTTATGATGAGAGGTTGAGGGAATTAGACTTACCATCACTCGAAGCTGTAAGATTGAGGGGGATATGGTGACAGTCTTTAAATTACTTCATGGTTATGATAGAGTGGATAGGGATCGATATTTTGATATGGCTGGCTCTAGAACTAGAGGTCATAGTTTGAAGCTTCATAAGAAAACTTCTTTGCAGGATGTAAGGAAATACTTTTTCAGTGTAAGAGTAGTTGATAATTGGAATTCGCTAAGAAAGGAGGTAATTAATGCTAACTCAATCCATAGTTTAAAGGACAAAATGGAACCGGTCAGGAGACTGGAGGATACGAGCTTTGGGCTCTTTCCCGTGAGCACAGTTAGGTAATCACAATTAGGTAATCACACACACACACACACCCACAGGTAGTTAATGCTAAATCAATCCATAGTTTTAAGGACAGGTATTATAAGTATCACTAGGTACAAAGAGGAACCGATCAGGAGACGGGAAGATACGAACTTTGGGCTCTTTCCCGTAAGCACAATTAGGTAATCACAATTAGGTAATCACACTAAAAGGGATATCACCAGGGAGGATAAAGAAAATTCCAAGTTTTTCCACAGCTTTATCGAAGGAAAACTGAAGGTCAAAGAACAGGTTTTAAATCTAAAGAGAGCGGATGGAAGCATCATTGAAACGGATGAAGAGATCTGCGAAGAATTGAACAAGGAGTTTCAGTCAGTATTTACAGCAGAAAATACCCCACCCCCTCAGATTGCATATATAAGGGCTCATGGGCCGGTATTACAGAAATTCATCCTTTTAGCTATAGAGATATGCAAAGTGCTGATGGAGTTAGATTCCAATAAAGCTACAGGTCCTGATGATATATCCCCTCATGTACTTATAAACTGCGCTAAATCAATATCGCTGGCACTATGTATCATATTTGAAAAGTCGCTGGAATCAGGGGAGTTTGCAAGATGTTGGAAACAAACGAATTGTTGTACCTATCTTCAAAAAGGGGAGGAGGGATACAGTTCTAAGCTATAGACCTGTTTCCTTAACCAGCATCGTTTCCAAAGCTATGGAGAAACTACTAAAAAAACACCTCTCTTCACTTAGAATCTTTCAACTTTTTGTCAGTGAGACAACATGGCATCAGAGAAGGTACATTAACAGTAACAAATTTATTAGAATTTTATGATGAAGTGAGCCGAATCTTACAGGAAAGAAAGGGTGGGCAGATTGCATATTCCTAGACTTCCAGAAGGCATTTGATACGGTCCCACACGAAAAACTTATTAAGAAGCTGCAAGCTATGGCGAGAATAGGTGGAAATGTCTTGGAATGGATAAAAACATACTTAGAAGGAAGGGAACAGAAGGTTAAAGTAAGACTCTCAGTGTCTGAATGGAAAAGGGTTAGTAGTGGAGTTCCACAGGGTTCAAATTAGGGCCACTTTTGTTCCCTGTATATGTAAATGACCTACCAGAGTCTGCAAATTCATTCAAGAGTATGTTTGAAGATGATGCAAAGATTGTGAAGAAAGTAAGACTAGTAAAATGATAGAAAACTTCATAAAGACCTAAATAGTCTGCAAGTGTGGTAAAAAAATGGCTAATGAAATTCAATGCTTTTAAATGTAAGGTAATGAGAATGGGTACAAGTGCAAGAAGGCCCAAGCTTGAATACTCAGTAGCAGAAGCAGAGCTTCAAGAGACAGAGAATGAGAGAAATCTAGGAGTAAATATACTGGCAAATATGTCTCCAGAAATGCATATAAATGGCATAGTAAGGGCAGCATATGCTTTCTTAGCAAATGTAAGGGTAAACTTTAGGCGCATTGACAAAGAAATGTTCAGAAATATTTATGTAACCTATATGAGACCATAGCTTGAATATACATCCCCTTTTGGAATCCTCACTTGAAAAAGCACATAGTTAAACTGGAAAAAGTTCAGAGACATGCCACGAAACTGGTGCCAGATATTCGTAAACTCAGTTATGAGGAGAGGCAGAGGAAATTAGACTTACCATCACCCGAAGTTAGAAGAATGAAAGAGGATATGGTGATGGTTTTTAAATTCCTTCATGGCTATGACAGAGTGGATGGGGAGTGATATATTGATATGGCTGGCACTAGAACTAGGGGTAATAGTTTGAAGCTTCGTAAGAAAACTTCTTTGCAGGATGTAAGGCAGTACTTTTGTAGTGTAAGAGTAGTTGATAATTGGTTTGCTAACTCTATCCATAATTTTATGGACAAGTATGATAAGTATCATGGAGTACAAAAATAGAACCGGCCAGGAGACTGGGAGTTACGAGCATGGGGCTCTTTCCCACAAACACAATTAATTATAATTAAGTAATATCATGCATACATGCATACATACAGACAGACAGGTAAACAGACAGACAGACAGACAGACAGATAAAAAGAGAGCGAGAAAAAGAAAGGATGATATGCTGATATCCACTTTTTATTTTTTATTTTTCCTTTGCAGGCAAATGTCCCTTCGAATGGGCGCAGACGCCGAGTGGCACTTGTTATTACTTCGCGGAGCACAATGCCACATGGAGAGAAGGCAGAGCCTACTGCCGAAATCAGGGTGCCACCATGCTTGATATACATTCCAATCAGGAAAAAGAATTCATAACAGGTGAGCATTTTCGTTGCCATTTTTATTACATAATAAATATATTTACTGGCAAACTCTGTCCATTGTCATATATTTGACGTATTAATTTAAAATGCTCTCTCTCTCTCTCTCTCTCTCTCTCTCTCTCTCTCTCTCTCTCTCTCTCTCTCTCTCTCTCTCTCTCTCTCTCTCTCTCTCTCTCTCTCTCTATATATATATATATATATATATATATATATATATATATATATATATATATATATATATATATATATATATATATATATACACGCGCGCGCGCGCGCAAATGTAAGGGTAGCCTTAAGGCACATGGAAATGTTCAGAATTATATATGTAACCTATGTGAGGCCAAAACTTGAATACGCAGCCCCCTTTTGGAATCCGCACTTGAAAAAACACGTAGCTAAGCTTGAAACAGTTCAAAGACAAGCCATGAAACTGATGCCAAAAACACGCAGTCTCAGTTGTGCTGAGAAGCTGAGGGATTTAGACTCACCATCACTTGAAGCTAGAAGATTGAGGGGGGATATGGTGACAGTCTCTAAATTCCTTCATGGTCATGATAGAGTGGATAGGGATCGATATTTTGATATGGCTGGCTCTAGAACTAGAGGTCATAATTTGAAGCTTCGTAAGAAAACTTTTTTGCAGGATGTAAGGAATTTCTTTTTTAGTGTAAGAGTAGTTGATAATCAGAATTTGCTAAGCGAGGAGGTAGTTAATGCTAACTCAATCCATAGTTTTAAGGACAGATATGATAAGTATCAGTAAGTACAAATTGGAACTGATCAGGAGACGGGAAGATACAAGCTTTGGGCTCTTTCCCGTAAGCACATACCTAATCACAATTAGGTAATCACACACACACACACACACACACACACACACACACACACACACACACACACACACACACACACACACACACACACACACACACAAAGTTATGGAGAAACTACTAAGGAAACATATCTCTCTTCACTTGGAATCCTTCAACTTTTTGTCAGTGAGGCAACATGGCTTCAGAGAAGGTAGATCAACAGTAACAAACTTATTAGAATTTTATGATGAGGTAAGCCAAATCTTACAGGAAAGAGAGGGCTGGGCAGATTGCATATTCCTAGACTTCCAGAAAGCGTTTGACACTGTTCCACATGGGAGACTTATTAGGAAGCTGCAATCAATGGCTAGAATAGGTGGAAATGTTTTGGAATGGATAAAAACTTTCTTAGAAGTAAGGGAACAGAGGGTTAGAGTAAGACACTCAGTGTCTGAATGAAGAAGAGTTAGTAGTGGAGTTCCACAGGGTTCAGTTTTAGGGTCACTTTTGTTCCTTGTATATGTAAATGACCTACCAGAGTCTGTAAATTCATTCATGAATATGTTTGCAGATAATGCAAAGATTGTGAAGAAAGTAAAAAACGAGAACAATGGTAGAGAACTTCAGGAGGATCTAAATAATCTGCATGAGTGGTCAGAAAAGTGGCTAATGAAATTCAATACTTCAAAATGTAAGGTAATGAGAATGGGTACAAGTGCAAGAAGGCCCAAGCTTGACTACTCGGTGGCTGGAGTACAACTTGAAGAGACAGAAAATGAGAGAGATCTAGGAGTAAACATACTGGGAGATTTGTCTCCAGAAATACATATAAATGGCATAGTAAGGGCAGCATATGCATTCTTATCAAATGTAAGGGTAGCCTTCAGGCACATGGACAAGGAAATGTTCAGAAATATTTATGTAACCTATGTGAGGCCAAAACTCGAATATGCAGCCCCCTTTTGGAATCCGCACTTGAAAAAGCACATAGCTAAGCTTGAAAAAGTTCAAAGACATGCCACGAAACTGGTGCCAGAAATACGCAATCTCAGTTATGATGAGAGGCTGAGGGAATTAGACTTACCATCACTCGAAGCTAGAAGAGTGAGGGGGGATATGGTGACAGTCTTTAAATACCTTCATGGTTATGATAGAGTGGATAGGGATCGATATTTTGATATGGCTGGCTCTAGAACTAGAGGTCATAGTTTGAAGCTTCGTAAGAAAACTTCTTCACAGGATGTAAGGAAATACTTTTTAAGTGTAAGAGTAGTTGATAATTGGAATTGGCTAAGCGAGGAGGTAGTTAATGCTATCTCAATCCATAGTTTTAAGGACAGGTATGATAAGTATCACTAAGTATAAAATGGAACCGATGAGGAGACGGGAAGATACGAGCTTTGGGCTCTTTCCCGTAAACACAATTAGGTAATCACAATTAGGTAATCACACACACACACACACACACACACACTCATTCTGGGCAGATTGCATATTCCTAGACTTCCAGAAAGCGTTTGACACTGTTCCACATGGGAGACTTATTAGGAAGCTGCAAGCAATGGCTAGAATAGGTGGAAATGTCTTGGAATGGATACAAACTTACTTAGAAGGAAGGGAACAGAGGGTTAGAGTAAGACACTCAGTGTTTGAACGGAGAAGAGATAGTAGTGGAGTTCCACAGGGTTCAATTTTAGGGCCACTTTTGTTCCTTGTATATGTAAATGACCTACCAGAGTCTGTATATTCATTCATGAATATGTTTGCAGATGATGCAAAGATTGTGAAGAATGTAGGAAACGAGAACAATGGTAGAGAACTTCAGGAAGATATAAATAGTCTGCATGAGTGGTCAGAAAAGTGGCTAATAAAATTCAATACTTCAAAATGTAAGGTAATGAGAATGGGTACAAGTGCAAGAAGGCCCAAGCTTGACTACTCGGTGGCTGGAGTACAACTTCAAGAGACAGAAAATGAGAGAGATCTGAGTAAACATACTGGGAGATTTGTCTCCAGAAATACATATAAATGGCATAGTAAGGGCAGCATATGCATTCTTATCAAATTGGCCAAGCTTTTCCACAGCTTTATCAGAGGAAAACTGAAGGTAAAAGAACAGGTTTTAAGGCTAAAGAGAGCGGATGGAAGCATCACTGAGACGGATGAAGAGATCTGCAAAGAATTGAACAAGGAGTTTCAGTCAGTATTTACAGTAGAAAATACCCCACCCCCTCAGATTGCAATGATAGAAGCTCAAGGGCCGGTATTAGAGAACATCAACCTTACAGCCACAGAGGTATGCAAAGCACTGATGGATTTAGATGTTGATAAAGCTACAGGTCCTGATGACATATCCCCTCATGTGCTTAAAAATGCGCAAACACAATATCAGTGGCACTAAGTATCATATTTAAGGAGTCACTGGAGTCGGGGGAGATTCCAAGATGCTGGAAACAAGCAAATGTGATACCTATCTTCAAAAAGGGAAGGAGGGATACGGCTCTGAACTATAGAACAGTTTCCTTGACCAGCATAGTTTGCAAAGTTATGGAGAAACTACTAAGGAAACATATCTCTCTTCACTTGGAATCCTTCAACATTTTGTCAGTGAGGCAACATGGCTTCAGAGAAGGTAGATCAACAGTAACAAACTTATTAGAATTTTATGATGAGGTAAGCCAAATCTTACAGGAAAGAGAGGGCTGGGCAGATTGCATATTCCTAGACTGCCAGAAAGCGTTTGACACTGTTCCACATGGGAGACTTATTAGGAAGCTGCAATCAATGGCTAGAATAGGTGGAAATGTTTTGGAATGGATAAAAACTTACTTAGAAGGAAGGGAACAGAGGGTTAGAGTAAGACACTCAGTGTCTGAATGGAGAAGAGTTAGTAGTGGAGTTCCACAGGGTTCAGTTTTAGGGCCACTTTTGTTCCTTGTATATGTAAATGACCTACCAGAGTCTGTAAATTCATTCATGAATATGTTTGCAGATGATGCAAAGATTGTGAAGAAAGTAAAAAACGAGAACAATGGTAGAGAACTTCAGGAGGATCTAAATAATCTGCATGAGTGGTCAGAAAAGTGGCTAATGAAATTCAATACTTCAAAATGTAAGGTAATGAGAATGGGTACAAGTGCAAGAAGGCCCAAGCTTGACTACTCGGTGGCTGGAGTACAACTTCAAGAGACAGAAAATGAGAGAGACCTAGGAGTAAACATACTGGGAGATTTGTCTCCAGAAATACATATAAATGGCATAGTAAGGGCAGCATATGCATTGTTATCAAATGTAAGGGTAGCCTTCAGGCACATGGACAAGGAAATGTTCAGAAATATTTATGTAACCTATGTGAGGCCAAAACTCGAATATGCAGCCCCCTTTTGGAATCCGCACTTGAAAAAGCACATAGCTAAGCTTGAAAAAGTTCAAAGACATGCCACGAAACTGGTGCCAGAAATACGCAATCTCAGTTGTGATGAGAGGCTGAGGGAATTAGACTTACCATCACTCGAAGCTAGAAGAGTAAGGGGGGATATGATGACAGTCTTTAAATTCCTTCATGGTTATGATAGAGTGGATAGGGATCGATATTTCGATATGGCTGGCTCTAGAACTAGAGGTCATAGTTTGAAGCTTCGTAAGAAAACTTCTTTGCAGGATGTAAGGAAATACTTTTTCAGTGTAAGAGTAGTTGATAATTGGAATTGGCTAAGCGAGGAGGTAGTTAATGCTATCTCAATCCATAGTTTTAAGGACAGGTACGATAAGTATCACTAAGTCTAAAATGGAACCGATGAGGAGACGGGAAGATACGAGCTTTGGGCTCTTTCCCGTAAACACAATTAGGTAATCACAATTAGGTAATCACACACACTGCATGAGTGGTCAGAAAAGTGGCTAATGAAATTCAATACTTCAAAATGTAAGGTAATGAGAATGGGTACAAGTGCAAGAAGGCCCAAGCTTGATTACTCGGTGGCTGGAGTACAACTTCAAGAGACAGAAAATGAGAGAGATCTAGGAGTAAACATACTGGCAGATTTGTCTTCAGAAATACATATAAATGGCATAGTAAGGGCAGCATATGCATTCTTATCAAATGTAAGGGTAGCCTTCAGGCACATGGACAAGGAAATGTTCAGAAATATTTATGTAACCTATGTGAGGCCAAAACTCGAATATGCAGCTCCCTTTTGGAATCCACACTTGAAAAAGCTCATAGCTAAGCTTGAAAAAGTTCAAAGACATGCCACGAAACTGGTGCCAGAAATACGCAATCTCAGTTATGATGAGAGGTTGAGGGAATTAGACTTACCATCACTCGAAGCTAGAAGATTGAGGGGGGATATGGTGACAGTCTTTAAATTCCTTCATGGATATGATAGAGTGGATAGGGATCGATATTTTGATATGGCTGGCTCTAGAACTAGAGGTCATAGTTTGAAGCTTCGTAAGAAAACTTTGCAGGATGTAAGGAAATACTTTTTCAGTGTAAGAGTAGTTGATAATTGGAATTGGCTAAGCGAGGAGGTAGTTAATGCTATCTCAATCCATAGTTTTAAGGACAGGTATGATAAGTATCACTAAGTATAAAATGGAACCGATGAGGAGACGGGAAGATACGAGCTTTGGGCTCTTTCCCGTAAACACAATTAGGTAATCACAATTAGGTAATCTCACACACACACGCACACACACACGTTCTTCTGAGGCTACCCACCACATAGCGATTTTCGACAAGGGGCATTCTCTATACCTAAGAGATTTCCTTTACATATTCATTTTTTTCCTCCAGAACGGATGGTTGGGAGTAGCTGGTTAGGTTTACGTCGTAAAAATGACGAGATGGAATTTAAGTGGATAAGCGGAGCAAAAATGAATTATACGCAGTGGGAAGAACTAAGTATCACCGCGCCTGCGCGTGAAGCTGAGTGCGCTCTGGTATGTATTACACTATTTATCATTATTTTTTGTCTTGTTCATATAATTTCGCGTAATGGATATGTGATATAGTCAAACAGAACACTGACTCACTAAATTCAGTAACAGAAGCCGTCACTTTTTGGCCCTGAGATGCCGTACAATTCCTAGAACCTCATGTAAAGTTAAACAACCCCGTAAATTGTTAGGCTGGGTTAGGTTAGGTTAGGTTAAGTGACGTCCCATGAAAAGAAAAATAATTTTAGAGCACCCTGAGGTTGCTCTTCTTTACAAGATCCGAAAATTATGCGTTGTATTAATGTGAGGAAATATAAAAAAAAAAATATCGCAAAATATTTTGCATAAAATGTGTTATTATATTGTTGCTGATGTCTGCTAGCATTCGTCCTCTGCTCTTTTATGATATATACTGTATCTAATTGATATCCAAGTTTTTTTTTTATCTCAACAAGAGAGCTCCTGGATGAGTTTAATTGCTGTTATCAAAAGCCGAGCACTAAAAGATTCTATATATATATATATATATATATATATATATATATATATATATATATATATATATATATATATATATATATATATATATATATATATATATATATATATATATATATATATATATATATATATATATATATATATATATATATATATATATATAACTTGACTCTATATATCTGTGTTCACACTTAGCTTGTTAAGTGAACAGAATTGACCAGGTGTGGGATGCTACTGCTCTTTACTTCTTATTCCTAATTGACCCTGGCTGAAAGAAACAATAAATGGGGTTCAACACGTGACAAGTGCACCGTCTTACAGCTGGATGGAAATATGGTAATTTTACAGCTTTTTTAGGCATCACAAGTCGTCCCCATTCGAATGGGGGTGGACACAGACATTTTGGAGCTATAAGGGACATTTAAGGTTAGATGCTCTTTCTAATGTGTAATGTCAGAGATCGTCCCCATTCGACTGGGGGTGGACACAGACATATTGAGGCTATAAGAAGAGATTATGGTTAGATGCTCTTTCTAGCGTTCTGTGTGTCACACTTCGTCCCCATTCGAATGGGGGGGGGGCACAGGCATATAGGAACTCTAAGAGGGTTTAAGGTCAGATGCTGTCTGTAGTGCTTCTCGGTGAGATGAAACCCTCTCTAGTTCTTCCTCAAGATGATACACGTGTACCTTACTAATTTTGTCACCATTTGCCCTGTATTTTCGACCTTTTGCAGATGGGTATGAATGGGCTCTGGGTATACGAACCCTGTGAGAGGAACCATGGTGACGGAGATGAGGACTTGAGTCCCGAGGCGTATGTCATCTGCGAGTACCTGCCTGTGTACAATCCTTTCGTCCTCATAGGGCCCGTCGTTATCTCCTGTGGGTTGATCGTTCTCGTGTTGAGCATCGAGATCTGCATCAGGAGAAAAGAATTTAAAGAGAAAAATCCTGAAGTGATGATTGATGATGAAGACGAAGATATCCGACATGTAAGCTTGACGTGTTTATGTCGTGTTTGTTTGTCTGGTTAATGTCTCTCTTTCTCTCTCTCTCTCTCTC
This sequence comes from Halocaridina rubra, assembly GCA_037179515.1. Lineage (NCBI taxonomy): Eukaryota > Metazoa > Arthropoda > Malacostraca > Decapoda > Atyidae > Halocaridina > Halocaridina rubra. Next base: position 100,055 of record JAXCGZ010022788.1, on the reverse strand, counting down.
TCTCTCTCTCTCTCTCTCTCTCTCTCTCTCTCTCTCTCTCTCTCTCTCTCTCTCTCTCTCTCTCTCTCTCTCTCTCTCTCTCTCTCTCGTGTTCAAGATGATGTAGAAAAAATTTAAATCGAACACAGATTCTTCTGGGTCTTATTTTTTATTATATTTTATCAGAGGTTATTATTATTATTATTATTATTATTATTATTATTATTTTTAGAAAAATAACCGTGAATTGTAAAATACGCGTAAAAATCATGCATTAAATACGGAATGATAAATAAACCATTAATGACGAAGAAAAAAAATGAATATTTCTTTTAAGTTTCATCGGAAAGAGACATGCGAATAATTTTATCCATTGACTTTTTTTAATTATTAAATATTCTATTTTTTTGAGAGAGATAATTAGACAGACTGGCAGACAGATAGATAGATAAATAGATAGATATAGATGTAAAAACATTACTAAATGAGCATACACTCAGAATAATACACCGTTTTATGTATCAGAGTAAGTTTCCATTGACATGGGGCTGGACACAGTAATCTCAGACCTAAGTGAATCCCGGGAGTCAACATGGCAAGGGAGACTTGAACAAAATAAAGCTAGGGTGTTAGACCTGATATGGAAGCTTGGAGTAGCAAGTGGTCCGGAGAATATTGTAAACATTCACCTACTTGGTATTATTTTTTTTAGGGGAGCAATGAAAGACCAATGAAAGTAACCTTTGAGAGAGGGGACACATGCAGAGAAATATTGATGAGAAAAAACTAACTAAAAGACCTTCAAGAAGTCTAAACAGTGTTCATTAGACCACACAGAACACAGTAAGAGATGGAAAGGATTAAATACTTATTGGAAGAAGCTAGTAGGTTAAATGAGGAACTAAATGAAGAAGAGAAGATTTTTTTTTGTTTTGTTTCAGAGTTCCTATAGAAAAAGGGGAAATGAAGAAGATAATGATAGAAGATCAGGGGATCCAGCCTCAATAAGATTCCTGTACACAAATGCTGATGGGGTTACTGGTAAGGCAGTAGAATTAAAGGTTAGGATTCGCAACAGTAAGGCAGATATAGTGGTGGTCACAGAGACTAAGTTAAGTAAGAACATAAACAGTGTCACAGTTTTTCCTAAGGGCTTGAGAATATTAAGGATTGAGAGATTTGAGTGGACTGGTGGAGGGATAGCACTGTTCATAAGTTAAAGATTTCAGGTTGAAGAAATAAACTTTGTCATAGAAAGTGAGTTCAAGGAATTTCTTGTTGCTCGCATAACTACCGGGTTAGAGAGCTTTATAGTATCTGTTGTATATAACCCACCAAGGAACCAACATAGGCTAGAAGTTTGAGGAAAGTCGTATATGTACTATTGAAGTCATAAACTCAATTGTTAACATTGTACAGGAGAGAAAATGTAGGATTTTGATTATGGGAGATTTTAAGGATAGAGAGACAGATTGGATAAATCTGCCCACACAGTTGGAAGGGCTCATTCGAGGCAAGATTCCTAGCTTGCATACAAGGGAATTTCCTACAACATGTGCTGAAATCAACTAGGGCCTTGGATGGGGATGAATCATCGTTGCTTGATCTAGTATTCACAGATAATGTGTTAAATATTGAGAAAAATTGAGTATGGACCACCAATTGGAAAGAGTGACCACTGTGTATTGTTAATGGAGTATTTAATCGAAGATGTTCTGCCTGAAAGAAGAGGCACTGAGGACACGAGGAGGAAGTATCTAAAAGGATATTACATCATGATAAATTAGCTTTTTGCAGATACTGACTGGAGGACCTTATTTAAAAACAACTCCTTACAAGAAATGTATGAATTTTTTGTGTGAAAAGTATGTGAAGATAGTAGATTGTTGCATAACTTCCTCCAAAATGAGTTATTCATGCCAGAGAGATATGGTTCAATAATGAGTGTAAGAGAGCTAAGGAGTGGAGGGACAAATGTTGGAAGAGGCATAGGAGGAGAAAAAACATAGATATCTGGCAGACTTACAAAAGAGCAAGAAATGATTACCTATGATGAAGAAGAGGCACAGAGAGAGACTATGAAATGGATATCACCAGGATGCTACAAAATATCCCAAAGTTTTCCACAGTTTTATCAGAGGAAAACTGAAAGTCAAAGAGCAGGTTTTAAAGCTATAAAGAGAGGATGGAAGGATCACTGAAACGGTTGAGGAGAACTACGAAGAACTGAACAAGGAGCTTCAGCTAATATTTACAGCCAAAAATACCCCACCCCCTCAGACTGCAGAGATAGGAGCTCATGGGCCAGTATTAGAGATCCTCATCTTTTCATCCACAGAGGTACGCAAAGCGTTGATGGAGCTAAATGCCCATAAAGCTACAGGTCCTAATGATATATCCCCTTATATACTTAAGATATGCACTAAATCAATATCGGCGGCACTATGTATCATATCTGAAAAGTCGCTGGAATCAGGGGAGATTCCAAGATGCTGGAAACAAGTGAACGTGGTACCTATCTTCAAAATGGGAAGGGGGGATAGACCTGTTTTCTAGGCCAGCATAGTTTGCAAAGTTACGGAGAAACTACTAAGAAAACACATCTCTCTTTACTTAGAATCTTTCAATTTTTGTCAGTGAGATAACATGGCATCACGGAAGGTAGATCAACAGTAACAAACTTATTAGAAGTCTATAATGAGGTGAGCCCAATCTTACAGGAAGGAGAGTGCTGGGCAGATTGCATATTCCTAGGCATTTGATACAGTCCAACACTAGAAGAGTTAGTAGTGGAGTTTCACAGGGTTCAGTTTTAGGGCCACTTTTGTTCCTTGTATATGTAAATGATCTACCAGAGTCTGTAAATTCATTCATGAATATGTTTGCAGATGATGCAAAGACTGTGAAAAACGTAAAAGACGAGAACAATGGTAGAGAACTTCAGGAAGACCTAAGTAGTCTGCAGGGGTGGTCAGAAAAGTGGCTAATGAATATCAATACTTCTAAATGTAAGGTAATGAGAATGGGTCCAAGTACAAGAAGGCCCAAGCTTAAATACTCAATAGCAGGAGCAGAACTTCAAGAGACAGAGAATGAGAGAGATCTAGGAGTAAACATACTGGCAGATTTTTTTCCAGAAATGCATATAAATGTCTTAGTAAGGACACCATATACTTTCTTAGCATGTGTAAGGGTAGCATCAGACACATGGACAAAGAAAAGTTCAGAAATATTTATGCGACCTATCTGAGGCCAAAACTTGAATATACAGCCCCCTTATGAAATCAACATTTAAAAAAAACCCCACATTGTTAAGCTGGAAAAAGTTCAGAGACATACCACGAAACTGGTGCCAGTAATACACAATCTCAATTGTGAGGATAGGCTGAGGGACTTTGCCTTACCATCACTCGAAGCTAGAAGAATGATGGGGTATATGGTGACGGGTTTTAAATGTCTTCATGGTTATGACAGAGCGGATAGGGAGTGATATATTGTTATGACTGGTACTAGAACTAGAGGTCATAGTTTGAACCGTCGTAAGAAAACTTTTTTGCAGGATGAAAGGAAGTACATGTTTAGTGTAAGAGTAGTTGATAATTGGAATTCGCTAAGCTAGGAGGTAGTTAATGCTAACTCAATCCATAGTTTTAAGGACAAATATAAATATCACTAAGTACAAGTATGGAACTGCGGAGTTACGAGCATGGGGCTCTTTCCCATAAGAAAAGTAAGGTAATTACAATTAGGTACTTACACATTATTGGCAAGAATGAAATATTATTTAATGAATAAGGTAATACACATCATGATGTATTATTTACATGTAAGTAATTTCCTAAATTAATATTCCTTACAGCTAAAAAAATAATTAAATTTGGCGCAGTGATAGCGATTGGGGCTGGTAATATGCTGTTCCCAGGTTCGACCTGGCCTTAGGTTGGATTAGTTTTCATTTTCTCATGTCGTTACCGATTAAACTGAGCAATTAATAGTGGGGTCGGTGATTTCCTATAGGTCTACCTGATTATTCAACCATTGCCTAGAGATCATTGGCTCCACGTTATTGGAGAATGGGCTTGGGCCCAGGCTATATGATAGGTATATAGTCGGGCTCTAGTGCAATCGCTGACCCTTGCTCTGCTATTCACTAGAGACCATTTACCTTTAAGTTTTATTATAATTAATTTTTTTTTTTATTAATTCATCAAGGTCTAAGATTCTGGTTAATGTAGAAAAATACTAAAACTCATAAATTAGTTTGTTGGACGTTTTACCCACATTATGGGGGTTGACGCAGACCAGCTGGAGTTGGGGTATTAAGACTGATTGCCCTTCCTAACGTCCTGCTGTGGGCTCAGTCGTGGGTCTGTCGCTTCCCTAGTTGAGTTCTCTAACCACTGAGCTACTTTAAAATGTAATTGATTGAATACTAATGATATTAGGTTCTATTCTGTTAATATATGCGTATGTATACAGTAGCCGCAATCTCTCTTATAAGAGGATGACCGAGTCAAAGCACACACTCCTTCACCAGTAGTCATTTCACTCCATTTACTCCTTTAACCTCCTTGGAGATATTTGGTAGCCACAATTCCCTTCCACCGCACTGCTTGGGTCTTCCACGGGGAAACTGGGCAAGGATCTTTTGTTTGAAGGTCTGGCAGTAGTAGCTGGTTTACGCTCGCTGCGTTATCTCATTGAGACCGGTTCTGAGCCACAATTAGTTGCCATATGAATGGGGTGGATACATATGTTGGAACTGGTTTGGATCAAGGCTGGATACTCCTCCTAAAACTTCACAAAATCTCCAGATGAATAAGAGAAAAATCACCAGTTTTTGTGTCACAACAAATCCCCATTCAAATAGAGGTGGACACAGACATGTTAGACCCAGTGGGGATTAAGGCTGGTTGTACCTATTAACGTCCCTCGCAAAATTCCAATGAATCAGTATTATACGTGCTTAAAGTGATGAGATTGGTTTTACGTCAAGGATCCCTTTTCTCTTAAGGGATAGGAATGTGCCTGCTTGCGAAGGACTTTGGTTATGGCAAGTACAACAGTAACCCTGATTGAATGCCCATACTAACCACAAAGCGTGGTGTGGCGCGAACTCACGACCTGACGAATCAAAGTTGCGAACATTACAACTCACCCAAGGCGAATGATATATAGCAAATGCTTACATTAGACTATTATCGACAAAAACATCGTTATTGAAAGCCATAAAGGTCTTACACTTCTTTAACGAGAGACACACACGAAAGTGATTTAGAAGTTAACAAATCCCTGCCTGATTAAAGCCAGAGATGATAAATGAATTGATAATAAGATAAGATATGGATTTCAGATGAGGGGAGATCTCTTCAGTCGAGGGGAGAGAAGGTTGGGAATTTAATTACCTTTGAGCAAGGGGAACCAGATGAGAAGAGAAAAGGAAAAATATCGAAAAAATATATAAAGCAATATATGAAAGGTGAACAATAAAAAAATTAGCAACACTGTAAATGAAAATGAATGCTCTGGGAACGGGTACTATTTGGCACTGCCCTTTTCTCATAATGAATGGTGCCTTTACTAAATAAGAAATAGGTTAATTAACACCAGCCTAACCTAACCTAGACTAGCCTAGTCAGAATAGCTTAGTGCCAGAAGGTCAATGCCAAAACAGTTTGACAAAAAAAGTATGAGGCAGAGCTAGATGTGATAGAGTTGATGCTGCTTTTTTCTTTGGTTGGGACAAGGATGGGCAGTATAAATAATTAGTACATTTGAGGGATAGCACAGGTAGGACTGAGATGGTATGAACATGTGTTTGGGAGGGATGAGGGGTATGTTGGGAGAAGGATGCTGAGATTGGATAGGCCTAAGGTGAGGTTTATAGATGTGGTGAGGGAAGACATGAGGGTGTGTAGTGTGACGGAGGAAGACGCAGGGGTTAGGGTAATAAGAAGACGATTGATCTTTTATATTTTGATCTCACAAAGAGTCAACTGTGTGATTTGACTCAGCAGCCCCTTGATAAGGGGGAATATAGCTTTTGTAGAATATCTAAATGGTTAGAAATTCAGAATTCCAGGAGCGTATATGTGTTTGTACCTTTTTCTTCAATATGAATCAAAAGAAAAAAAATCACCAGAATAGCAATATGATACCCCAATACTGTATTTGCTTTGAAATGTAATAAATAGAAGATTTAAAATCGATCATTAGTAATTAATCACTTTGACATTTTAAAGTAAAATGTTTGTCTTGGCTGTTGATAAAAACATGTTAGATTGTCGTTTAACATAATTTCATCTAATTCATAATCTGGACTTTATTGGGTCCTCGGTAAAATATAATATATACCAACACTTGAGCTTTATTCTTGAAGCTGGTATAAACAAAAAAGCCATTCATCCGGGCATCAACAATAGGCGATTCAAGTATAAGTACTTGAATATCACATTAAGAGCTATGAACCTTTATAATGTATACTTATTTTGTAGATCATCGACAATCAAAGGAAACAAGCATAAACCAATAAATATTACAAGTAAATGTAAACAAATAGGAAATAAATACTAATAAGAAAGCTAGCAGAAATATAAACTAATTATACCTCAACTCCCACACTAGACTTTTTAAATAATCTGAAGTTTTTGATAATCTGGACTCACTTGGTAATCTGGACTCTGTTCATAGCCTAATCTGAACTTTCTTGACTAAAGTGACTTTTTTTTAATTCTATAGAATGGTGAAATATTTTTATATTGCCAAATGATTATAAAGCAATGAAAGCATTTATTTGCTTCCAATTATTATCTTTATGCTAGTTGTCAGGTCGTGGGTTTGCGGCCCACCACGATCTGAAGTTAGAAAAGGCTTTCACTTCCGGTAATGATTTCACTTGCCAAAACCTAGTCCTTCGAAAGAAGGCACCGTCCTAGCCCTTAGTAGAAAAGTGATGTAAAACCAATCACCACATCTGGAATAGTAAAATAATGGAGTTCATAGTAGCTTAGTGGTAGTTCACTTGAGCATTGAGATGACTGACACAGGCTTAGTCCCACAGTGGGACTTTAGGAAGGACATTTAGTCACAATCCCCCAGCTTCAACCTGTCAGTGTCTACTCCCAATCATGGGAAATAATTGTGACATACATCTGTGCATGCACACTGCGTTTGAAAGTGTAGAAATGGTAAATACATTATTTAGGTAATTGCTTGGTATTAAAGTAATAATTGTATCAGCTTTAATAGTAGAAGCATGACCAGTAAAAACAATGAGATTAGTAATAATGTGCTGTTTTATGTGTCCCAGTTAGTCCTCATTTAAATGGGGATGGACAAAGGCATGTTGGAGCTGGGCGATGAAGACTTGATGGCCATTCTAATGCCCTGCTGGGGGCTCGATTGTAGGTTTTACCTTTCCTGAGTCGAGCGCGTTAACCAGCGCGCTGCCACGGTTCCCTTAATGCACTGTTAATATGGCACAGTATGGCCCCATTCGAATTAAGGTGCACATAGACATATTGGAGCTGAGGGATTAAGGCTGGATGCCCATTCTAACGCCCTGCGGTGGGATCAATCCTCCGTTAATTGCTTCTTGACTCATGCTCTACCACTGAGCTACTTCAGCCCCCCAGAAGCTATAATAGTAATGTTTTTCAGTAGCAGTTTGAGTGGTAGGAAAAATTTTAAATTTCTCATATTGCAGATGGAGAGGTAGTGGTCATTAATTTTCAGTGTAATATGGGTAAATGAAATAACAGTAGCAAAGGCACAGTACTATTTCTTTAACAGTAGTGTAATAGTAAAATTGAATGCAGTACCAGCACTAAAATAATTACTAGCACCATATGTAGACATGCATTAGTAGCTTGAAGTTGACGCTCTGTCTTCCTAGTCCTTCTGCAAGGAGAGCTGCAGTGTTGGGATAACCGTTGATTCTCAGGGACTCCAAGAGGATCTAGAATTAATTTAGTCAAATCTCTTGCGCCTTTTTATTTACTTTTCCAAATTATGCTCTCACCAATAAGATTAAAAAAGCTACCAACATTTTTAAGTTTACAGTTCTCATACTTAATATTGTATCTAAGTTACGCATGCTTGGATTTCATCTTTGATAATTTATTAAAAGTAAGATTAAATATTCATTGATTTTAGTGTATATGTAAGAATATTTAGATTAATAATACTTAATAGGTTATTTTTTTTATATTTGATAATAGTTGCAGTTCATCTTATCACAGGTGGATGCTGGCTTGATCAACTACGGTTATGGTCACTTTGGGGAAGACCCAGATTCTCCTCAGGCTGCTACCTCTTCAGCGCCAGGATCTTCTACGAGAGTCAGTGGCTGGCCTCCACCCATGAAACCTCTAAGTCCATCTAAGTCCATGATGGACTCATTCACTGAACCTTCTCAGAAACCATTACAGTCTTCTCTCGGTAGCATCGGAATAACGAAAGTTGTCCCAGTAGAAGACGCAGGAGATGGACCTGCCGTAAATATCGTTCCAGCCTCTTTACCTAATTCTCCTTCGCTCGCATCTCCTCCTGGAGTTGAAAGCACACAGTCACAAGAAAATCTGGAACTCTTATTATCTCCTAAAACGTTGGAATGATTAGTTATAAACGTATGAGTGTATGTCAAAGAGAAGTACTATATGAGCAGATATGTGATTTTTTCAAATTTATGCATATCGTAGATAACTGAAGTACAGATAAACTAACGCAGTATATGTCTCTGAACTGTATTAATTGCTGAAGTAGAGTTTAACGATATTAGTTGTACTGTAAATAACAGAAGCAGAGTCGTAGACATGCAGTGGAACATTAATATTTGTAGATAGATTAGATATTGGTGCTGGGAGTATCCGATTCTTAGAAATGAAATTTAAAAGACCGTAGTTTATTTTATAATTGTGAAAATGAATGGGTATTCAGGGTAAGCAATAAAGTGAAGGATTTAGAGTAGAAATTCCATAGAAAAACAGTTGTGAGATATGCACCAGGTCAGTAAAATATGATGAAAAAATCTACTTGATTTCAAGACAGGACAAAGATAAAAACGAATTTCCTTCAGCAGAGAGGAAAAAATCGACTTCACGTGCCTTGTTCCAAGTATATTGTGTAAGCCAAAGGGAACTGAATTCTCAGTTCCATGAACGGTCACGGAAAAAAACATATCATTATCAAAATCATAGATCTAAATTTTGTATTTCCATATCGTATTATATGAAGAATAAAATTTCATACTGTATTTTGTCTTACAAATATTCGCAAAATGCACAAATACATGTTACATCACTATGCATTTTTACAGAGTCAAATTCAGTTATCTGTAAACATAGATGGCCATACATGTCAGAAAAAAACCACGCTTGTTTTTACGAGTTGAGAGTCAAACTCATGATATCTGTTCCAAACTTTCAAGTTTTACGACTAAAGTTCAAAACATGACATATATATATATATATATATATATATATATATATATATATATATATATATATATATATATATATATATATATATATATATATATATATATATATATATATATATATTAAAAACAAAATACTAACTGTGATATAATTGCATATGTTAAGATCAGTGTCTGAAGGGATCAGAATGGAATGGCTTATATGAAATTAAGTGTAAAAATATTATTATACCATGACAGGCCTCATCAGTAATGATGGAAAGAACAATACAGTATTATGGAATGCCTTAACGTAGAGTACTCTTTTCGTTAGCTGCTTGTATATCATTACTGTCTTTACTTTACCTCGTTTTATGTCAGTATTAGTATCCAGTTTGAGGTTGGACACAGACAGAGTGTGTAGCTGGTGAATTAAGGCTGGATACCTTCTCTAACGCCACAGGGTGGGTTCAGTCGTGTGTCTGTCAACCCCCGAGTCAAGTATTATAACCATTTAGCTCTACTACTTAGGCAAGACAAATGAATAAGGGTATGTTTGTTTGAGGCTGTGGAATAATAACATCATCAAATGTTATCTGAAATTAGGTCTTATGTAATATATGGTAAATAGGTACTTATGGGTAGAACCAGTTTCCACAGTCACGCTAGATGCCTTTTTCATGACGCAGTTATCTATGGGTAATGCCACTTCTCATACAGTCGCTCAAGATGCTCCATTTTTGACTGTTTTACAGACGTTGTAAATATGTCTCCTCACTCCCCATAAAAAACTGAAGACTAAAAACTGATTATGACCCATGTAACATATATGATTATATTGTTTTGAAAATTGTTTTTCTTTAATATCATAATTTATGTATTAATTGTCCAAAATTTGGATACGGTGTTGGAATTAGCTATTATATATTATAATAGCTTTTTTATTATTCTCTTTTATTGCTTATAGTTTTTAAATATATATTTGTTCTTTATACACAGGAGAAATTTTTATATATTAAGCTTCTGTGTAATCACAAACAATGTTTAAATTTTATAACTTGTTACAGCCAACTTTTAATGACATTTTTTGCTTCACTTTTCATAACTTATCGTTTACTAACTCCTTTTTTATTTGCCTTTTCATAATCTCCTTCTTTACAAAACGTTTTTGCTAATTATAACTATCGTATTCACAACCTATGACCTTTTCTTCTTACCAATATTCAAACACTGAGAGATCAATTCTCGTTTTATGTGTCACTGTTAGCCCCCTTTATGGAAATGGTCACACTGACTTTGGCTGGGGAATTAAGGCTGGATACCTTTGCTAACACCCTCATGGTAGGCTCAGTCATGGAGTTGTGATCTCCCGAGTATTCTACAACTACATAACCGCAGTCCCCTCAGGTACTCTGAGATTAATGAATGAAACTTATAAATATGTTCATATGTATTTTGTTGATTTTAATGATATAATATTGATCTCAGTTCTTCATGGTGTCCTAAAATTCTTCAGGAGTTTTTGGTCTTAGTTTCAACATACGTTCCATGATATTAATCAAATGCAGGCTGTTATGAGCTCTTTAGTTCTTACTTAGAAAATGATAGTAAGTAATAACGTTTAGAATAAGTAGGTATTTATTTTGTAAACTTGATTAAAATAATGGAATAAGTATTTCCTCACTTGATTATATGCAGTAAGTAATCTAGGTGCCACTTCCGCTTGATATCTACGTGTCATGAATCGACTTCCTAACCAAACCTAAACTAAGCTAACCTATCCTAGTAGATATTTTTCATTGTAGATAACAAGCAGATGTAGCACTGTAATCCACATATACAGTAGTGCAGTGTCCTTCATATTACTCAGTTTTAAAATGCGAGGTTTGAATACACACATTTGGAAAATAAAAACTATAATTTTTCTCCCCGAAACAATACATTAAAAAAACAACAGCACTATTTTTGCAGAAGCCTTATTTGGCAAAGCTTAGGTACAGTACGGTAATCTAGGCATAATTCAAAGTATATACTAGGTTGAAAGTTGATGATATGCAAGTATAGACACATTTATCTAAAAGCTTTGACCATACACGATTTTTGACGTACACAGGAAATGGCAAAACCATTTAACAGCTTATGCTGAGGGATAACTGTTTATTGCAACTTAATGTGGCTATAAAGCTAGTTACATTTGATCTTTTAATGCAATTTCTGCTGGAGCCCCTCTTAAGAAATATTTACTTATAGGATACAATCTTTGTAATATGATAGAATTTTTAGAATGATTATCCTCTCATATTCTATTATTCCTGTATGTTTTTCATTGTTTTTATTTACACTTCTGAAAAACTTTTGTACCTTAATAGATTATGTAATTTTTTTTCAAGAACTTCATGAATGTACAGTATTTAGCATTCCAAATAAAACTGAGGTGTGTTAGACATCTCTTCGTAGATTTTTATATAACAATTCATAAAATATTATGCAATAAAATTGGATATTCTTATGTTGCAAGCTAGACAAATGAAAATACATTTTGTGTTGTCATTGGTAGTAAGTGTAGAAAATGGGGTAGTGAGGCTTTATGAAATTTAGAAATTTGTGTTTTTACTTTTTCATCTTTTCGAACTTATTGAAAATAAGTCTTCAATATATTCTTTTAAATCTGCATTATTTTTTTTGAAATTGTTAACCATATGATTGTTTTCAATGTCTGATATCCTGTAAATTGTATCCGTGGCTGAGTGGTAACACTCGTGACTTTGATTTGTCTGGTTGTGGGTTTGCGGCCCACCACAGCCTAAGGTTAGAATGGGCACTCACACATGATAATGGTTCCACCTGTTAATACCAAAGTCCTTCGCAAGAAGTTCCGCCGCAGCTTTTCATAGAAAAGGGAGTCTATGACATAAATCCGATTGCATTCTGCAAGTGTATCCCCTCATTTTCAGTGGTATGCGAGATCATGTTTACAGAAAACAACCTACAATGACAATCAAAATTTATGATTGAGTTCCAACTTGAAACATGATTAAAATGTAGTTTAAAAGGAATCAAATCAAATTTGATCATACACTGTACAAATGATGATTAGTTTTTGAATAGTTAGGTTAGGTTGTGCTTCCATACAAACAGTTTTTAGTTTAGTTTTTAGAGTGGAGAAAGGAGAAACACAACTTATTAAAATTTAGCATTCCTAATAAGCTTGCTCTGAGCATATTATTGTAATTAAGTAATTGTATTTTCTGTTATTTATATCAGCCCCCATTATAATTCTCTCTTTGTACTGAAGGTAATATAGGATTAGTACTAGTGTATGAACTAGACTAGTTGAAAAGTACAACAAACGACAGTTAAATCAAAGACTTGTCTAAATTTCAAGTATATTAGGGAGATATATATAATCCATGTGATTTTCTCTGTAAAGTCCTCTGTGGCCATTCTGTATTTTTGCTTATCATCATTGTTATGTACATTTGTTTTTACTCACTGATACCTATGCGCACATGTCCCACTGCGTCACAATAATAAAAATTTTCAATATGAAGACAGAAAAAGCGCACCTTGCAATTTTCATTAATAAATTCTCAATTCGTTTAGGTATTGCAGAGTAAATATGTCTTCAAAAGGGAAACGAGATTACAGGAATACAAGAAAATCTCGATGTTGTTTTCTCTTCTTCATTTCCTTCAACATTGATTGTCTTAGTTCCTATGCAGCTGGGAAGAGCAAATTTGCTTCCAGAATTACATATAAGGATATAATTTATCACCTCCATTTTTCTGATATGTAACAAGGTACGTTTGATATTCTCTTTGGTGGTGGAAGGTAGGAAAGGTAAACAAAGATCTTTAATAACTCGTGTACTTTGTTGAATTACTTATTTGTATGCTGTATATTTACCTGATCATGCTTGGGAAAAAGCCCTATGACGGTAACTCCTTGTTTCCTGAACAATACCTTTTATACTCACTGACACTCATATCTATCTTTAAAGCTGACAGAATACTAGTGACAGCTAATAGCACTGGGTGTGGAAGGAGTAAGGAATGGATTTGGAAGAGTGTGTAGGGACCTAAGTACAGTATTTGTGTAGTGTTTCTTGTTAGCCACCGCTATACAAAGGAAATGGGTGCAGTGTCTGCATGGGTTGCAGAAGTGAACCATTAGTGAGTTGGCTTGAAGTGACGGGGGTGAAGCATGTTGAACACGTTTGTACGTGGGTCGGTTGCTCTCGATGTCTCCAGTTACAAGGAGTCTTCGAGAAATGACTGCCGAGACATTGTTACTTGGCATAGAAAAACGATGGTTTGTGCGTATTGTGTTTAAAGGTAAGGTGACTGCCAGGGTGATTGAATCCTCTCCCAGGTTCTTGTACCCCGTGAGGAGCTTGGAATGGTTAAGGCTGTTGGACCATTTGCTGCCTATCATTACAGTTGGTTTGCCTCTTCCCCTGATTTGCAGCTATGGGGTGGGGTAAACCCACGCAACAAACGTTGCCAATTCAAGACCACAAATATTGTCTGTAATTGTTAAAACAAAAGCCGTAAATAAAAAATTAACAGGGTTTAAAAATCAATAAAATCCTCTGATCATACAGTATATGTATTATATCTAGAATTCACAAGAACATATGACTAAATTTCGTACAATAAGCTAGCAATATGATAAGAAGTCTTTATAATAAACTCACTATTATTTATTGTCTTAAAGCAGTTCTCCAGTTAAGAGTGACAATCACAGTCTTTTTAAGAATTAACATATATATCTGAACTAAGCATATCTGAATATTTAATGAACTTTTGCAACGCAACGCTGCAGTTACGTAAAAACATAATTTCTCTTCATCTTTCTCCATTCTCCTTTCCATACAATGAAAAGTGTTTTTTCCTTTTCATTCATAACAGAAATTAACAATTGTAGCAAATACCATATATATATATAATATCCTAACTTATAGATGCTTTGGTTGTATGTGCAGGAAATTTGCAACAGTGACAGGCTTCGGTAAGTAAGTTGAGTAATAAAATAAATGAAATAATTTTTCTAAGGTTCACTCCGATGATAAATGATCGTTTCGTTTAAGATGTTAGTTAGTCAAGGTACAGCATTATATAAATAGAAAGCTTGGAAGAATGACTCAATATTTTTTCTCATTAATTTTTGTAAAATATGCCCTTTCTATTCTTTTTCACTATATTTTTGCTGGATGCTCTACCTCCCTTAATGAAAGATATAATCATATTTTCTAATAATAAATGACCAAAATAAATACAAAGGGGAAGATATATTAGCAGAGAAAAAGCTGAAGCACAGGACCACCAAAATAAATGCATAGGACAGCAAATATCTGCATATAAAAAGATAAAGACTAGGTCCGCATATCAATCCTTTTTCTTGGAGAGACTTCAGAAAATTAGTCAATCCGCTCTACACTCACACTTTAAGGGTATCGTAGTTTTAAGAAATCTGACATTTTGGCTTTAAAGACAGACTGAAAACTAGTTCACATACATTAAGGTGTTCATAATTCTAAATTATGTAGTTTTACTTGGGTTTTAAGTAATGAATTGGTACACAGAGCCAGACTGATAACTGTAGTTTGGCTATAAAGACAGATTGAGTGCTAGTTGACACACATTAAGGCATTCATGAGTCAATGTTAAGTAGTATTACTTGAGTTTAAGTAATGAATTGGTGAATGAAGCCAGACAGATAACTATAATTATCCCAGTTTTGTGAGCATGAGGTCATATAGATCAGCTAATTGCATAGAAATATACAGTGTTCCCCCGATTATTCGCGTTTCTTGGTTCGCGTTCTCACTGTATCGCGTTTTTTTTTTTTTTTTTTTTTTTTAAATTATTATTTTATTTTATGGGTATACGCAAATATATTAAAATATTGAAAAAATAAAAATTTTCAGTATTTTCATCTTTTTACTGAAAATGTAAATTTACGTTGCTTGCTGTTATTTATAATGTAAAGGGTGTTTTTTTAACAGTGCAGGGAGGGTTTATACAGTACGTAAACGTAAAAATAATTGTAAAATACCTATGTACATGAGGAGTATGTCATGTAATTACCACTTCATTCACAGTAATTTTATCTATCACATTCATATAAATTTACGTTGCCTGCTGTTATTTATGAAGTAAAGGGTGGTATGTTAACAGTACAGGGAGGGTTTATACAGTGTAAACGTAAAAATAATTGTAAAATACCTATGTAAATGAGTATGTCATGTAATTACCACTTCATTCACCGTAATTTTATCTACCACTTTCATGTAAATTTACGTTGCTTGCTGTTATTTATAATGCAAAGGGTGTTTTTTTAAGTGCAGGGAGGGTTTATACAGTACGTAAACGTAAAAATAATTGTAAAATACCTATGTACATGAGTATGTCATGTAATTACCACTTCATTCACCGTAATTTTATCTATCACTTTCATGTAAATTTACGTTGCTTGCTGTTATTTATAAAGTAAAGGGTGTTTTTTTAACAGTGCAGGGAGGGTTTATACAGTATGTAATCGTAAAAATAATTGTAAAATACCTATGTACATGAGTATGTCATGTAATTACCACTTCATTCACCGTAATTTTATCTATCACTTTCATGTAAATTAACGTTGCTTGCTGTTATTTATAATGTAAAGGGTGTGTTTTAACAGTGCAGGGAGGGTTTATACAGTATGTAAACGTAATAATAATTGTAAAATACCTATGTACATGAGTATGTCATATAATTACCACTTCATTCACCGTAATTTTATCTATCACTTTCATATAAATTTACATTGCATGCTGTTATTTATGAAGTAAAGGGTGGTATGTTAACAGTACAGGGAGGGTTTATACAGTGTAAACGTAAAAATAAATTAAAATATCTATGTACATATAGGCTGATCCTACTCTGCGGTTTTCCTGGTTCGCGCCAGGTCCCGGAACCGAACTACCGTGATAAGGGGGGGAAACACTGTATATATACTAATTATAAATGGTCAAAATATGACTTTAACTAATGCGTCTTACCAGAGTAAAGGTTCACAACTCCTTTCTTCCACTGTCATGTCATCACCAAAATTAATTTACAGAGATTTCCTGAAGTTATATAATACTATATAAATTTAACACGAATAAAAGAATGGCGAAAATGAAGCTCAGTAAACCTAATACTAAAATTGTTTTTGACAGCAATGTACCAGCTAGACTTTTCTTTTAAAAGTGACTATAAGTGAATGGAAGTATTTAGAAACAAAACGATGATAAAAGATATCCACGAGTACATTTAATTACTTTGTACTATAATAGGAGATGATTTATACAAACACTTGCCAACACCACGCTCAAGACAGGACTGCAAAACATAAAGCAAAAGACACAAACTTAACAAGATATCTGAAATGTTTTAATTCAAACCAAATGGCATTAAAATGAAGAACATGGCACTCCATATACCCACTAGAACTGAGAATTTGTCATCATAATATAAAAATCGTCAGGACGTAACAAGCATAAGTTAAAAATATCTGAATGTTAGCACACGAGCCGTTTCATGCAATCAATATAGTAATTACACGAAAATTCTTTTGTTTATATCTATGCCCGTTTTTTAAGTAAAATTGTTGAACCTAATGAACTATAAACTATAAAATCTTGCTTATATTATTTTAAACTTCTCTAAAAGTATATATTTTTTCCTAAAATAGTGTATGTAAAAAGCATGTAATTTAACTGGTAGTTTTCAAGTAATCATCTTAAAAATCATACACACAAGAAATGTAGAGCTTCTTATGAAAGCACCCTTTATAGCATAATTAATGCATGGCTTATGCTCAAATAGTATGAACCTTCAATTGCAGTTGCTGTTTTAGATTTTCCTTGTTAAAACTGTAAGGTCACACAAACTCAAGACAACTGCAACTCACCAGGTTAGGACAGTATACCTGATGTGTGAAAGCAATTGCTGGACAGTAAACTTCATAAGTAATAGGTTTACCTGTGCTTTAATTCAGTCTGTTCTAAGCCTGTCCACAAGTCACACGCCTCCTACCATATATGAAAGCTTTAGCAGTTCCTATATATTTCATACTAAAAAAGGTCATAAATGGCTGTAAGCGACCTGCTTCCTACACATATGCTTTGTAGTAACTGAAGAAGTGTGACTGCAAGGCATGTTAGCTTGCTTAGGCTATTGTATTACAACTTATTTATTCAGTACTAGAATACACAATCACAACAAGTAAGTAACATAGGTAGATGTTACTTAAAAACGTGAAAGGAAATAGAAAAAAAGAATACTGCTACTCCTGGTCCACTATTTTAAACTTTGAATAAAGTCACAATATAAAGTGCAAAAAGAACACGATGAATATTGCATATATAAGAAGGCACTCAAAAAGGTAATTAATAACCTTTTTGCTATTTCTAAACCTACACACCTGTAAGCTGTAATGCAAAAGTTCTCAAATATTGATTTTTGAACAAGGAAGGAAACAGAGGGTGAGAGTAATACATGCAGTGTCAGACTGGGCAAAGGTTAGCAGTAGGGTTCCACAAGGATTGCTTTTAGCGCCATTTCTAGTACTTGTATTAGCTGTGAGCCAAAATTCATTCAAGTCACATGAACACTAATTGGAGAAAAGGGATATGAACATACATTATATACATACAAAACCCATTATAACATAATAATTACCTTTAGGGATGCCGTACATACAGATAACCTACTGCAACACAATATATTTTAGGTAAAAAGACATGATATATATATATATATATATATATATATATATATATATATATATATATATATATATATATATATATATATATATATATATATACAGTAATCCCTCATTTATCGCGGGGGTTCGGTTCCGGGACCGGCCGCGATAGGTGAATTCCGTGAAGTAGGAACACAATTTTTTTTTTTTTTTTTTTTTTTAAAGATGATTTTGACACCAGGACAGGCCAAAAATGATAAAATAAAACGGCCTTTATCAGGCTATAAAGAGAAACAGAGATGGAGAGTGTAATGACCCGTCAGATGTGAAGGGATTATAAAAGATGTGTAGTGAATATCCAGCTCTGCTGGGTTTACTATACCTCTGCATTACTTTCATGATGTCTATTCTAAAAATTCTCCTTAGATCTTATTATTATTATTATTATTATTGGCAACAATAATTTTCCTTTGATGATGATTGGGGAGATTATTATTATTATTATCATCATTATTATTAAAAATTCGTAATTAAACCATTATTTTTACTATAAATAATGTAGTTTTGGTTGAATGAACAAGAGTTACTTAAAGATTCTCTCTCTCTCTCTCCAACATTCTATTCTACCGAACCCCCCACACTCTCTTTGTCCCAGCCAACTAGAGAGGGGCACTTTACACAGTTATTAAAAGTAAATAAACCAACAGACGTACAAACAATGATGAGCCCTTAATAATAATAATAATGATGATGATGATAATAATCTCCACAATCATCATCAAATGAAAATTATTGTTGTCAATGATAATAATAATAATAATAATAAGATCTAAGCAGAATTATTGGAATAGACATCATGAAAGTAATGCAGAGGTATATTAAAACCCAGCAGAGAGCTGGATATTCATTACACATCTTTTATAATCCCTTCACATCTGACAGGTCATTACACTCTCCATCTCTGTTTCTCTTTACAATCTGATAAAGTCTGTTTTATTTTATCATTTTTGGGCCCATCCTGGTGTGTGTGTGTGGAAAAAAAAATAATAATAGTAATAATAATAATAATAATAATAATTCCGCGATGCACTGAATCTGCGATAGGTGAACCACAAAATAGCGAGGGATTACTGTATATATATATATATATATATATATATATATATATATATATATATATATATATATATATATATATATATATATATATATATATATATATATATATATATATATATATATATATATATATATATATATAAACGACATTCTTATAAAAATACAGAGTTAATTAGATTAAAAAATATTTTTACATGTGCACAGTATTTCCATTACTTTGCAATCTAATAAAGTACAGACATTTAATAAAGCATGAAATTTGTTGCTAAATGTACATATTTCGGATATATTTACATTATAATTTTCCTTAGAAATAAATGAAAAAAATATTTCACAACTCGCAAAGTATATTCCTTGAAGAGTAAAGTATAAGAATGAATATAGAGTCTAATCTCAAAATTAAAATACTGTCTAATCTTTTTCTTAAAATACTATCTAATCATTTTCTTAATAATCTCTTCCTTAACAGACTGTCTATTCTTTCTTAAAAAAAATAAAATCATGTTTTTTCATGCGATATGCTATAAGAAAAAGACTGAAGAACATAATCTAGCACAGCCATTTTTGGAATTTTCTTCATTGAATTCTAGCAAGGATTTAACATTCTTGGAAGAGATAATAAAATACTCTATATACGAACATATATATCATTAAAAAAAATAAATATAAAGTCTTAAAATAATCATCAAATATTTTCGTAAACAGCAACCACAAAAATGTTAATAATTATTAGTTTTAAGTTATATTTAAAAAGATATTTTAAATGTTATGTTCAAGTATGGCTATTTTCTTAGGGAGGAAACTACATAACAATTGTGTGTACCTGCAACGAATATTTTGGCGCTATTCATTACACATCTTTTATTATCCCAACACATCTGAGAAGTAACAGCACTCTTTATCTCTGTTTCTTTTTGCTTTGTGGCTTCATGGTGCCTGACCTCATGTTCCATATATGGAAAACTAACACATAAAGGGTTAAAACTTACAAAGATTAGATTCGTATTAATCATGCTATGAGCAATATCATTATAACATTATCAGATAATGTTTACATTAAATCAGGTTGAAATAAGAACAGACTAATAGGAAAATACTATTGATATTACAAGCAAAATTTTATTAAAAAAAAGTTTCAATCGTTCCCCATTTGCACGGACAGTATTAAGAGTACATATATTCCATTATCATATTAGTATAATATTGCAGTGTGTATTTTTTTGTTCAAGTCGATTTTAAAAATATTATTGGAAATAAATAACTACCGAAAACTTATAAATTATACATAATTAATAGCATACATACTGCACTCTTGAAATTTGTCAAAAAAATGTCTACATTTTTCAGCTACAAGACATACATACATTGGCGATAAATTGTAATAATCTCCTCTTGGTCAGATATAATATGAGCTTTATATATATGATTGTATGTAAGTACATAACATACAGTTGGTCTACATCTCACGCCATTTTAAATAGTGTAGTGTTGAACATACGTGGTTGAAAAAAAAAATCAGATAATTTTTATGGAAAAAATACATTATAACATCTACTGTGTTGTTTTATGGATTTTAAATTTCATTAAATAATACAGTCATCTAAGCTTGATTTAAATCGAGGATATTGGAAAAAGGGTAAATATCAGGGTCTTGAATACGCACAATTTTTAAATGAGATAATGACAATAATACATACAAGAAAAATAATTATTATATATAATACAGTTTATCTGACACCCTGCGGTGGAAGCTAGACCCTAAATAGACCACAATACAATACAATACAGTCGAATATAGTGATAGACTATACCTTCAAATATATTTGAAAAAACATAAGGAAAGGAGAGAATAATGAAAAAAAAGGTACAATTATCTATAATTTTCCTAAGTGAGAAGATTAAAATAAAAAAGAAAGGAGATACGTAATCTTCTTCACTTCTAATCATACCCGTAAATACAAACAGAACCTAAATCTGTTATAACAGTAATGGCACTCTTGTCAAAACATAACTCCAACCTGTGCCTGTAACGTAATCCCATCACGTGCCAACGATTTTCGCATCAGTTATATAGCAAATAGAAACCTATATCCTCTGTCATAGGGGTAATGGCACTCTAGCCGAAACATAACTCCAACCTGTGCCTATAGTGTAATCCCATCCAGTGCCAACAAAATTCTCATCGTTTATATCTTGTCTTTTTGCTATGACTCCTTGAGCAGATGTTCCTTGTTCATACTCAAAGGTTTCCAAAACTGCCCACAAGTCGCCATTTGAAGACACACTTATATTTTTTATGTTACCACTCACGAAGACCCATTCGGTGCCCTCTGGGAAGAGCTGTTGTACGTTTTTACGTCTGTAGAGAGCACAGCTTTGGTCTAGACCCCACACAGTTCCAGCACCCGTTGCAACGTTGACCAAGGGGTGGTTGGGAGCATCAATGTTGACCCACTGCATACCCTGCGAAAGTCAGAAGAGGTCAATAATACTTTACGAAAAAACATTTCATAGAAATGTGTAATCCAGAAGATTGCTAATAATATGTAGCGACTTTTCAGATATTCTTAAGTTGGTTATTTAAAATTTCAGGATTTTTTGTAATTCTAAAGATTTAAAATGCTACTTCAAACACTATAGATTTATGATTAAATAGCTATGAAAAGGCTATTTTAATTTAGTCAAAAGTTTTTCTATCTTAAAATAAAGGAAAACAAAGGAAAACTTCTAAGAATAAATCTATAAGCTAATATTATTTTTATAAATTTTTTCCATATGAGTCAATATATGAGAGCTTTACATATACTGTACATACAAAAAAACAGTAGTGCTAAATTTTATCACTAGCATATATTCCTTAACAATACAGGACATGAAAACACAATTAACTTCAAACCTGAGGATTTTTCTTGGAGACACCCAACCTAAGGTGTGCCCTGCCGTCTTTACTCACAGCCCAAACACCCCGACTATCAACACTAGCACAAATGGTTCGCATGGGACACTCAACAGATATGAGATTCCACTTATTGCCAACTGGTTTCAATTGTGTCACTCCAGACCGGAACACGACTTCGCCACTTACTGACACTCCCCAGACAGGCACAGTGCCATCCGCGGCACATTCAGGCTGAATGAGAGTATATTATTAATCTCAGAGATTACTCATGATTGCTAGTGCAGTGCATGAACAAAAATGAGATTAGAGTGAAAATGACAGTGTTAGAAAAATATAAGTATCTTCTAAATGCATAGCAGGGAGCTACCTATTCCAAATTATTTTCTGCTCGATATTTGGTGCCTCTCTAACCACAATAAACATGGGTACAAACAGAGGATAATACAAGTATAAAAATGAGGGAAAGAGTAAATTCTTTCACATCCCCCTCATAATACTCGTGACTGCATTTTTTGCTTTGTGTCACTATTAGCCTCCATTAGAAGGTGGACACAGACGGACTGAAGATGGGGAATTAAGGCTGGATGCTCTTCCTATCACCATGCCGTGGGCTCAAACGTGGGTCTGTCAAATCCCAAATTGAGTAATTCACCATTAAGTATATTACAAGGCTTACACAAGACCAAGCCCGTGCCTCGGCAATTATCAAACTTTGGTTTAACGATTCTCTGCTTCGAAGGTTAGAATACTTGACTCAAAGAGGTGACAGATCCGTGACTGAGCTTACCATGGGGTGTTAGAAAGGGCATCCAGCCTTAATTCTCAAGCTGCAATCTGTCTGTCTCCACCCACATAATGAGGACTAATAGTAGTGACACAAAATGTTGATATTGCACAAGCTCAAGCATATGCAAAATATTTCTAAAATTCAAATAATTGCCATACAAAATATCCACAAAAAGTTGGATTTATACTGTTAATAAATATAACAGTAATCCCAAACAGAAAGGTAAATGTGTGTGACATAGGGCCACATTATTCCTGGTGTCTGCCTACTACATGGAGATTCTTTATTTCACTAGTATCGTTCGCATGTCTAGGTTCCTGGCTACGCTCCTCCATATTCCTTGTTTAATGTCTGATCATCTCTCAGCCCTTTCTCACTCAAATCCTCATTCACACAGTCCATCCACCTTCGTTCTGGCCTTCCTTTTCCTTCTACCCTTAACTTCCATTTGCAATGCCCTTTTGCCCACTTAGTACTCTTCTCAGTCTCCTTTCTTGCACTTTCTTTGAAATTTCTATTACCAATCACAAGGACTCGTTGATTGGCTTCACTAAATGAAAATTACTTACAGACACAGAGATGTGAATAAGAGCTATTTTACCCATCTGCTGCCATGGGCCTGACGTAGACGTGCGACACTTCCTTACCCAACGTCGCCTACGCACCAGATCGGTGACGTATCTATAAGGGTGATAACTGCTGGGAAAATCTGTTGCATACTGCCATCCCTCTGAATCTACACCTCCTGGGGTATGGTGATCAACGCACCATTCGCTTGACTGTGGATAATGTAAGAAAATGCATTAGTAAATATCTCTATGGAAAATAATGTTGACAATATGGAGTATGCTCACAATATCAAGCTCAAATCATCATGGGAGAGGAAGTTTTCTAAAGGAGAAACAATCATGTGAAAGCTAAATGATTCAAAACCTTTGAGGCCCAATACTGTTACAACTGCAGGGCTCTAAAACACAGCTTTATCGAATGGGGGGCTTTAAAATACAGCTATAACAACTGTAAGGGTCTAAAACATAGCTGCAACAACTGAGGAGCTCTAAAACAGTTACAACAGCTGAGAGACTCTATAACACTGCTAAAATAACTAAGAGGCTCTAAAACATAGCTACAAGAACTGAGGTGCAAGGGGAAGGAGTCATACGAAAGGAAGAAAAGCAACTGACAAAATATGTAATTAAGCTCTTTTTTTTTTTTTTTTTTTTTTAGCAGTTACGGATGTAGAAAAGCCCCTTCTTTAAATATCTCCAGCAATGCTCAAAAGTTTGGTAGTAATTTAAGCTTAGGAAGACTCAAACCAGACATAAGAGATCTAACCTCAGCTCTCTCAAGGCCATAGTATACATATTGGAAACAGACCATTTTAAAGTGCAGTTGAATCATAATAGTGATTGAGAAAGCAAGCAGAGCAGCGAAGGAAAAGGAATTAAGCAGGGATTGTTGTAGTTTATTTTTCCAAGTTTGCATATTAAGAACTGAAAGAATTATAGAAATTCAGTACATGATGCAACGTTTTCAATAATGCTAAATAGACATGAGTGAATAAGCTGCCGTATGTTTACCCAAACCCAGTGTCGTGAAGGTAACTTGGCTGATTCACGAGTGCAGTGATGACGACCTGTCTGATCACTCCAAGTATATCTATCTGTTGGAAGTCCTCGGTAAGTGAAGCCTGTGAGCGGATTCCAACGCTGGTTCTCCCAAACATACACGTGACGTACATCGCTCATTATATGTACTTGGGAATCATTATTGCTTCCTGCAAGCCAACGAAATTGACAAACTTCTACTTAGTATATATATATATATATATATATATATATATATATATATATATATATATATATATATATATATATATATATATATATATATATATATATATATATATATATATATATATATATATATATATATATATATATATATATATATATATATATATATATATATATATTATATATATATATATATATATATATATCAGGGTTTGCACGATTAAAATAAAATTATTTTAATCAAGTGATTATAATCAACTATAATCACATAAAAAATCAATGATTAAAATCAAAATATTCTTATTTTAAATGTAATATGCATACTGTCCACCACTATGACCTAAAAGTTATACATACGAAATCATAATACACTGGAGATTTCAGGACCTGTTCCTGGCTAGTCAGGTGTGACTTGTACTGAACGTGTCCCAGAGCTTCTCACTCAGTGGGAATGTCAGCTTTGTATATTTGGTGTTTGCATATAGTTCTTGTTGTTCCAATTTTATGTATATCTGTGATAAAGATATTTTGTATTCAGCCTGCATTATTCAGTATTACCTCATAATTTGGTGTACTGTATTTATAAATGGTTACTGTAGATTTACTAAAACAATACCGGTACATCTTTTTAACAAAGGTTCTAGTTGACATCTACTCTCAAAGCCGCATCTAGGAAAAATGTCAGACTGGTAAATTTACTGGGGAATATTACTGGTACTCTCTTTGTCATGCTCTTTGCTTCTGTAGGTTTATGCCTAAAAAGATTTTACTTGCATGCTCAGCCTGCATTTGTTACCAATAATACCTTGTCATTTATTACTGTTTTCCATTATTTAAAATACCGGTAATTAGTTGGCAACTGTGACATGTGCCCAGGTTTCCAACATAATTGAGTGGGTGGCAAACCAGTTGTGGCTCGTAAGCAAGAAAGTACTGGCATTGGTTACACTACAATCATGTCTACAGCTGGCAGAAAAAAAAGACCCAATATGGATTTGTGTTGAGAGAATTGCAAAGGGAAAGAGTTATCATGCTAAGTGTAAGAGCTGCAAAAATGAAATACAAGAAGTTCTTGACAGAGAAAGCCTGTTTTACATATTACGAGAAAGGGTATAAACACACTGCACAGAAAAAATGAATGGAATATTGAATAACAATCAAATATGACTGAACAT
The DNA here is from genome assembly GCA_037179515.1 of Halocaridina rubra. Lineage (NCBI taxonomy): Eukaryota > Metazoa > Arthropoda > Malacostraca > Decapoda > Atyidae > Halocaridina > Halocaridina rubra. The sequence goes on along the minus strand of JAXCGZ010022788.1, from coordinate 74,149 downwards.
ATGTATGAAATAAAAAAGAAAAGAAAAATCGATTATAAAAAAATCTGAATCAATAAAAAATCGATTTTTTTTAATTTTCATTCTAAAAATGGGATTTTTTTCAACCCTGATATATATATATATAAATATAATATAATATATATATATATATATATATATATATATATATATATATATATATATATATATATATATATATATATATATATATATTATATATATATATACAGTGTTCCCCCGGTTATTCGCATTTCTTGGTTCGCGTTCTCACTGTATCACGTTAAAAAAAAAAAAAAAAAAAAAAAAAAAAATATATATATATATATATATATATATATATATATATATATATATATATATATATATATATATATATATATATATATATATATATATATATATTGTGACACCAGGATGGGCCAAAAAATTATAATATAAAACAGACTTTATCAGGTTGTAAAGAGAAACAGAGATGGAGAGTGTAATGACCTGTCAGATGTGAAGAGATTATAAAAGATGTGTAATGAATATCCAGCTCTCTGCTGGGTTTTAAAACACCTCTGCATTACTTTCATGATGTCTATTCCAATAATTCTGCTTAGATCTTATTATTATTATTATTATTATTATTATTATTATTATTATTATTATCATTGGCAACAATAATTTTCCTTTCATGATGACTGTGGAGATTATTATTATCATCATCATCATCATTATTATTATTAAGGGCTCATCATTGTTTGCACATCTGTTGGTTTATTTACTTTTAATAACTGTGTAAAGTGCCCCTCCCTAGTTGGTTGGGACAAAGAGAGTGAGGGGGGTTGTGTAGAATGTTGGAGAGAGAGAGAGAGAGAGAGAGAGAGAGAAGAGAGAGAGAGAGAGGAGAGAGAAGAGAGAGAGAGAGAGAGAGAGAGAGAGAGAGAGAGAGAGGAGAGAGAGAGAGAGAGAGAGAGAGAGAGAGAGAGAGAGAGAGAGAGAGAGAGAGAGAGAGAGAGAGAGAGAGAGAGAGAGAGAGAGAGAGAGGAGAGAGAGAGAGAAGTCTTTAAGTAACTCTTGTTCATTCCACCAAAACTACATTATTTATCTATCTATCTACCTTGGCTGTTTCCCCCTTTAATTGGGGGGTAGCCGACATCAAGAAAGGAAACCAAATAGGGGGATTACTTTGCTCTATGGGCAATGACGAGGGAGCTAGCGACTGTTCAGATGGCACTGCTGGAGTGCCACAGGCCATCCTCCCAGCTCTTCCACAACCTGTGTCGCTTCACAACTGCCAACTCCTCCTACTGCCCCTACCACAGGGCTACCTCTGTAAGATGCAGCCCCGTGGCAACAGCAGATGCCCATCAGAGCTGCGTCACAATCGCTCGCCACTCATTCCTATTCCTATCACGCTCGCTTGCTTCCCTCACATCCATCCTCCTATCATTCAGGGCTCTCCTTACTCCATCCATCCATCCAAACCTAGGCCTCCCTCTAGTATTTCTCCCATTAACTCTCGCATTCATCATCCATCCTTTCCACATGGCCAAACCATCTCAGAACATTCATATCTACTCTGGCTGCAATTTCTCTCCTCACACCCGTTCTTGCTCTCACCACTTCATTCCTAACCTTATCCAATCGAGATACACCAATCATACTCCTCAGGCATTTCATCTCAAACACATTTAGTTTCCGTCTCTCACTTACTTTCATACCCCATAACTCTGATCCATACATCACAGTTGGCACAACCACTTTCTCATACAAAACTTTCTTAGCATTCATTTCCAACCCTCTATTCCTCATCACTCCTTTCGATGCACCCAACACTTTACATCCACTCCACCATTTGCAAATATAACCGAGCCTAAATACTTAAACTGATTAACCTCCTCAAGTGTCTCTCCATTCAACATAACATTCAATCCAGCGCCATCCTCATTTCTTGTACACCTCATAACCTTACTCTTTCCCACATTCACTCGCAACTTCCTTCTCTCACACACCATTCCAAATTCTGACACTAACTGACAAAGCTTTACCTCTGAATCTGCCACCACCACAGTATCATCTGCAAACAGCAACTGATTCAGCTCCCACTCGTCATCATCCCCATCTACCATTCTCAAACCTCGACCACGCACTCACTCATTCACCTCTCTTACAACTCCATCAATATACAAATTGAACAGCCATGGTGACATCACACATCCCTGTCTCAGTCCCACACTCACTCACTTCATTCCCTACCCTAACACAAGCTCTACTGCCCTCATACAAACTCTTCACTGCATGCAACAATTTACCATTAATTCCATATAATCTCAAAACATTCCACATAGCATCTCTATCAACTCTATAATATGCTTTCTCCAGATCCAAAAATGCAAAATACACATCCTTACCCTTTGCTAAATATTTCTCACATAACTGCCTAACTATAAAAATCTGTCTTATCCCTAATCCTATTAACCAGTATCCTACCATACACTTTTCCTGCCACACTCAACAAACTTATACCCCTAAAATTACTGCATTCATACACATCTCCCTTACCTTTGTATAGGGGCACTATACAGGCAATCACCCATTCCACTGGCACCAATGACAACATAAAGCATATATTAAACACTCTCACTAACCATTCCAATGCAGTCACACCCCCTTCTTTCAACATCTCCGCTCTCACACCATCCATTCCAGGTGCTTTACCTGCTTTCGTTTCATACAATGCCCTTTTCACCTCCTCTCTTGTGATTTCTCTCTCATTTTCATCTCCCATTACTGGCCCTTAAACCCCTCCCACTGCCACTATAGCTGCCTCTCTATCTTCCTCAACATTCAGCAAGTACTCAAAATATTCTGCCCATCTTTTCCTTGCATCGTTTCCCCTTAACATCTGTCCATAAACATCTTTCACTGTCTCTTCCATCCTCGATCCACCCTTCCTTACTCTCTTCACTTCTTTCCAAAACTTCTTTTTATTCTCCACATCTGACCTACTAAAATGCTGTCCCCACCTAACATTTGCCAACCTCTCCTCTTCCTCTACCTTCCGCTTGGTTTGCACATTTTTCTCCCTATATCTTTCATACTTTTCCCTACTTTTACACTGCAGCCATTCCTCAAAAGCCCTCTTTTTCTTTTCCACTTTCATTTTCACCCCTTCATTCCACCACTCGCTGCCCCTCCTCATGCCACCTCCAACAAACCTCTTTCCACACACATCACTTGCATGTCCCACAAAACATTCTTTCATCAACCCCCATTCCTCCCCTAACTCCCCAACTTCTCTTTCTTCCACCCTGTCATATGCCACTCTCAACCTGTCTTGATATTCCTGCCTCTTCTCTGTTTTTTTCAACTCTTCCACCTTCACTATTTCCCTTCTACATCCCCCCACACTATTTCCCCACTCTTTTGCTACTACCACTTTTGCTTCAACCAAAAAATGATCAGACATCCCAGCAGCCACACCCCTAAATGCATGTACATCTTTCACTCTACCAACTGTGCTCTTTGCTACCAACACATAATCCATCAATGCTCTTTCTTTCACTCTTCCATTTGCCACTCTCATCCATGTATACTTATTTATTAACTTCTTCTTAAATAAACTATTACCTATCACCAACTCTTGCTCCACACACATATCTAACAGTCTCTCGCCACTCTCATTCCCCACCTGGTACCTCATACTTTCCTACAACACCTTCTATCTCTCCATCACCCACTCTGGCATTCAAGTCACCCAACACAACTACATAGTTCCTTCTACTCAGACCATCCACACATCTAGTTAACTCATTCCAGAATTCATCCCGCTCTTCCTCACTTCTCTCACATCCTGGCCCATACGTACTAACAAAAGCCCAACATTCCCTTCCTATCCTAGTCCTCACCCACATCAGCCTAGATGACACTTCTTTCCATTCCACTACCTGATTTACCATCCATTCACTCAGCAATAATGCCACACCTTCTCTCGCTCTCCCCCTTTCAACCCCAGACACCCTACCTGTCACATCACCAAATGCCACTTCTCATTTTCCTTTCATCTTCGTCTCACACAATGCCAATACATCCATCCTCCTCCTACCAAACATATATCCAATCTCACATCTTTTGCTCTCTATCGTACTACAACCATGCACATTTAGACACCCCAAAACTAGAGTTTGGAGAGAAGTTATTCTCACCTCTACTCCCCTTCTTCTTTGACGTCTCGCAGGAGGTTGATACTTGGGGGGGGGATTCCTAGTCCCCCCGCCTTGTCCACTTTTAGTCGCCTTGATAATAATAATAATAATAATAATAATAATACTAATAATAATAATAATAATAATGATAATAATAATAATAATAATCTCCCCAATCATCATCAAAGGAAATTTATTGTTGCCAATAATAATAATAATAATAAGATCTAAGGAGAATTTTTAGAATAGACATCATGAAAGTAATGCAGAGGTATAGTAAACCCAGCAAAGAGCTGGATATTCATTACACATCTTTTATAATCCCTTCACATCTGACAGGTCATTACACTCTCCATCTCTGTTTCTCTTTACAGCCTGATAAAAGCCGTTTTATTTTATCATTTTTGGCCTGTCCTGGTGTCATAATCATCTTTAAAAAAAAAAATATATATATATATATATATATATATATATATATATATATATATATATATATATATATATATATATATATTTTAAGGCTGATCCTACTTCGCGGTTTTCCTGTCTCGTGCCGGGTCCCGGAACCGAACTACCGCAATAAGGGGGGGAACACTGTATATATATATATATATATATATATATATATATATATATATATATATATATATATATATATATATATATATATATATATATATATACAGTGTTACCCCGGTTATTCACGTTTTTTGGTTCGCGTTCTCAATGTATAGCGTTTTTTTTTGGATAAATTATTATTTTATTTCATGGGTATAAGCAAAAATATTAAAATATTAAAAAAAAAAAATCGCAGTATTTTCAATTTTTTTTTTATTGATAAAAACATATTTCAATATCTAATTGATAAAAAAAAATTATTTCCCAGCCTACGAATAATAAAACAGTAAAAAATTGTAAAAAACATAAATGTAGATAGATAGATAGATACGTTTATTGACCACCTCTTTTGAAAAGTACAGTATAATCTTTACAAAAGGAATATTTGGTCCAAATTACAATGAATAAATACAATAGATTTTGTACAATCATCAAATAAGTAGATGAATTTTAAATTAATATACAATACATTGTACTAATAACTGAATGATATACGTACGTACAGTATAACTCACAGTATTGCATCATACGAAATAGTGTTCGATAGTGTACAATGTATTGGGGTCGCAGCTACGTGAGCTAGCATATATATTTATATTTCCAGTAGTTTCATGATTTTATTGATATAAAAAACGTATTTATTAGCCTAAGAATAATAAAACAGTAAAAAATAGTAAAAAAACATAAATACTAACAGTATTGCAACATGTAAAATACGATACCGCTATCAGCGTTTTGGATAAAGACTCGTTCAGTCTAACTCACGTGTGCGCCGTTCACGTTGTGCTTATTAAACGTTTTGCTTGTGTTCGATAGCGTACAATGTATTGGGGTCGAAGCTATGTGAGCTAGCATATATATTTATATTTCCAGTAGTTTCATGATTTTATTGATAAAAAAAACGCATTTCTTAGCCTAAGAATAATATAACAGTAAAAAATAGTAAAAAACATAAATACTAACAGCATTGCAACATGTAAAATACGATACCGCTATCAGCGTTTCGGACAAAGGCTTCCACCATCTTCCATAGTCTCGCCTCACTCGTGTGCGCCATTCACGTTGTGCTTATTATTATTAATATGTTTTGCTTGTGCTTTTTTACTCGCATATTTTAACCTTTGTAATGCCTCCCAAGCATCCTTCATCTTCTAAGGTTTCTTATAGTGAGCCTAAGCGGCAAAGGAAAATGTTAACCATTGTAGATAAAGTGAAACTCTTAGATATGTTGAAATAAGGAAAAAAGTTTGTGGATGTCGGTCGCTATTTTACGTAAACGTAAAAATTATTGTAAAATATGGAACCTATGTATGTCAAGTCATCATCACCTCATTCACAGTAAGTTTTCCTATCACTTTCATAAAAAAATTACATAGCTTGCTGTTATTTATAATGTAAAGGGTGTTTTTTTAACAGTACAGGGAGGGTTTATACAGTGTAAACGTAAAAATACATTAAAATATCAATGTACATATAGGCTGATCCTACTCCGTGGATTTCCTGGTTCGCGCCGGGTCCTGTAACCGAACTACAGTGTTGCCTTACTTATCGCAGTAGTTCGGTTCCGGGACCCGGCGCGAATCAGGAAATCCGCGATGTAGGATCAGCCTATATGTACATAGATATTTTAATATATTTTTACGTTTACACTGTATAAACTGTCCCTGTACTGTTAACATACCACCCTTTACTTCATAGATAACAGCATGCAAGCGTAAATTTATATGAAAGTGATAGGAAAACTTACCATGAATGTGATGATGACGTGACATACATACTCATTTACAATTTTTTTTCGTTTACATACAGTATAAACCCTCCTTGCACTGTTAAAAAACACCCTTAACATTATAGATAACAGCAAGCAACGTAAATTTTTATGAAAGTGATAGGAAAACTTACCGTGAATGAGATGATGACGTGACATATATACACATTTACAATTATTTTTTCGTTTACGTACTGTATAAACCCTCCCTGCACTGTTAAAAAAACACCCTTTACATTATAAATAACAACAAGCAACGTAAATTTTTATGAAATTGATAGGAAAACTTACCGTGAATGTGATGATGACGTGACATACATACTCATTTACAATTATTTTTTCGTTTACGTACTGTATAAACCCTCCCTGCACTGTTGAAAAAACACCCTTTACATTATAAATAACAGCAAGCAATGTAAATTTTTATGAAAGTGATAGATAAAATTACGGTGAATGAGGTGATGATGATGTGACATACATACTCATTTACAATTATTTTTTTGTTTACGTACTGTATAAACCCTACCTGCACTGTTAAAGAAACACCCTTTACATTATAAATAACAGCAAGCAACGTAAATTTTTATGAAAGTGATAGGAAAACTTACCGTGAATGTGATGATAATGACGTGACATACATACTCATATACAATTATTTTTTCGTTTACGTACTGTATAAACCCTCTCTGCACTGTTAAAAAAACACCCTTTACATTATAAATAACAACAAGCAACGTAAATTTTTATGAAATTGATAGGAAAACTTACCGTGAATGTGATGATGACGTGACATACATACTCATTTACAATTATTTTTTCGTTTACGTACTGTATAAACCCTCCCTGCACTGTTGAAAAAACACCCTTTACATTATAAATAACAGCAAGCAACGTAAATTTTTATGAAAGTGATAGATAAAATTACGGTGAATGAGGTGATAATGACGTGACATACATACTCATTTACAATTATTTTTTCGTTTACGTACTGTATAAACCCTCCCTGCACTGTTAAAAACACACCCTTTACATTATAAATAACAGCAAGCAACGTAAATTTTTATGAAAGTGATAGGAAAACTTACCGTGAATGAGATGATGACGTGACATATATACACATTTACAATTATTTTTTCGTTTACGTACTGTATAAACCCTCCCTGCACTGTTAAAAAAACACCCTTTACATTATAAATAACAGCAAGCAACGTAAATTTTTATGAAAGTGATAGATAAAATTACGGTGAATGAGGTGATAATGACGTGACATACATACTCATTTACAATTATTTTTTCGTTTACGTACTGTATAAACCCTCCCTGCACTGTTAAAAGAACACTCTTTACATTATAAATAACAGCAAGCAACGTAAATTTTTATGAAAGTGATAGGAAAACTTACCGTGAATGTGATGATGATGACGTGACATACATACTAATTTACAATTATTTTTTCGTTTACGTACTGTATAAACCCTCTCTGCACTGTTAAAAAAACACCCTTTACATTATAAATAACAGCAAGCAACGTAAATTTTTATGAAAGTGATAGATAAAATTACGGTGAATGAGGTGATGATGACGTGACATACATACTCATTTACAATTATTTTTTTGTTTACGTACTGTATAAACCCTCCCTGAACTGTTAAAAAAACACCCTTTACATTATAAATAACAGCAAGCAACGTAAATTGTTATGAAAGTGATAGATAAAATTACGGTGAATGTGATGATGACGTGACATACATACTCATTTACAATTATTTTTTCGTTTACGTACTGTATAAACCCTCCCTGCACTGTTAAAAAAACATCCTTTACATTATAAATAACAGCAAGCAACGTAAATTTTTATGAAAGTGATAGATAAAATTACGGTGAATGAGGTTATGATGACGAGACACACATACTCATTTACAATTAATTTTTCGTTTACGAACTGTATAATCCCTCCCTGCACTGTTAAAAAAACACCCTTTACATTATAAATAACAGCATGCAACATAAATTTTTATGAAAGTGATAGATAAAATTATGATGAATGTGATGATGACGTGACACATACTCATTTACAATTATTTTTTCGTTTACAAACTGTATAAACCCTCCCTGCACTGTTAAAAAAAACACCCTTTACATTATAAATAACAGCAAGCAACGTAAATTTACATTTCCAATAAAAAAATGAAAATACTGAAATTTTTTTTTTCAATATTTTTATATTTTTGCGTATACCCATAAAATAAAATAATAATTTATCCAAAAAAAAAAACGCGATAGAGTGAGATCGCGAACCAAGAAACGCGAATAACCGGGGTAACACTGTACCGCGATAAGGGAGGTAACACTGTATATATATATATATATATATATATATATATATATATATATATATATATATATATATTATATATATATATATATATATATATAATATATATATATATATACATAACAGTGTTCCCCCGGTTATTCGCATTTCTTGGTGCGCATTCTCACTGTATCACGTTTTATTTTTTGGATAAATTATTATTTTATTTTATGGGTATACGCAAAAATATTAAAATATTGAAAAAATAAAAATTTTCAGTATTTTCATTTTTCATTTTTATTGAAAAAAAATTTCATTATTTAATTGATAAAAAACATATATTTCCCAGCCTACGAATAATAAAACAGTAAAAAAGAGTAAAAAACATAAATTTAGCTATATGTACGTACAGTATAACTCACAGTATTGCATCATGCGAAATAGTGTCCGATAGCGTACAATGTATTGGGGTCACAGCTACGTGAGCTAGCATATATATTTATATTTCCAGTAGTTTCATGATTTTATTGATAAAAAAAACTTATTTCTTAGCCTAAGAATAAAAAAAACAGTAAAAAATAGTAAAAAACATAAATACTAACAGTATTGCAACATGTAAAATACGATACCGCTATCAGCGTTTCTGACAAAGGCTCGTTCAGTCTAACTCACGTGTGCGCTGTTCACATTGTGCTTATTAAACGTTTTGCTTGTGTCCGATAGTGTACAATGTATTGGGGTTGCAGCTACGTGAGCTAGCATATATATTTATATTTCCAGTAGTTTCATGATTTTATTGATAAAAAAAACGTATTTCTTAGCCTAAGAATAATAAACCAATAAAAAATAGTAAAAAAACATAAATACTAACAGTAGTGCAACATGTAAAATACGATACCGCTATCAGCGTTTCGGACAAAGGCTTCCACCATCTTCCATTGTCTCGCCTCACTCGTGTGCACCGTTCACGTTGTGCTTATTAATACGATTTGCTTGTGATTTTTTTACTCGCATATTTTAACCTTTGCAATGCCTCCCAAGCATCCTTCATCTTTTAAGGCTTCTTGTAGTGAGCCTAAGCGGCAAAGTAAAATGTTAACTATAACGGATAAGGTAAGTTTATCTATCACGTACACATAAATTTACGTTGCATGCTGTTATTTATAAAGTAAAGGGTGGTTTTTTAACAGTGCAGGGAGGGTTTATACAGTAAACGTAAAAATAATTGTAAAATACCTATGTACATGAGTATGTCATATAAATTTACGCTTGCATCCTGTTATTTATGAAGTAAAGGGTGGTATGTTAACAGTACAGGGAGGGGCTATACAGTGTAAACGTAAAAATAAATTAAAATATCTATGTACATATAGGCTGATCTTACTCCCCGGTTTTCCTGTTTCGCGCCGGGTCCCGGAACCAAACTACCGCAATAAGGGGGGGTAACACTGTATATATATATATATATATATATATATATATATATATATATATATTAATATATATAATATATATATATATATATATATATATATATATATATATATATATATATATATATATATATATATATATATATATATATATTCTGTCAACCAGTATTTATCCTTCAACTTAAAAGCATGCTCTAATTCAACCTGTTCCTAAGAAGGGTGACCATTCTATTCCTTCAAACTACCGCCTATTGCCCTAACCTCCTTTATTGCTAAAGTTTTCGAAACTTTGCTCGATGCTCACTTCCTGAAGCGCCTTGAATCTAACTCATTTATCTCTTATCACCAGTACGGCTTCTGCAAGGCAAGATCCACTGGTGACCTCCTGTTCTATCTTACTCATGTATGGTCATCTTCTCTGTGGAACTATAGGGAATCTTTTGTCGTTGCCCTGGATATCTCTAAGGGCTTTGACAGAGTCTGGCACAAGGCTCTGTTAGCCAAACTCCCTGCCTATGGCTTTACCCCTTCTTTCTGTTCTCTGATTTCCAGTTTTCTTTCTGACCGGTTTATATCTGTAGTTGTTGACGGTGTGACATCTAGCCCTTTCTCTGTTACCAGTGGTGTTCCCCACAGGGCTCTATTCTTTCACCTACTCTGTTCCTTCTCTTCATCAATGATCCTATACAATCCCCATCTTCATGTCTTTGCTGATGATTCTACCCTTCACTATTCCTCTGCCTTTTCTTCACAACCTTCATCTGCTACTCATAATCAGTCTCGTATCACTCTTTCTTCTACTCTCAACTCCGATTTGCAGAGATTATCTAAGTGGGGCACTCAAAATTTAATTAAATCTAATGCTTCCAAGACACAGTTTCTGGCTATCTCTTTATCTTCTCCTCCTGATCACCCCATTGTCTTCGAAACTAAAGAAATTTACCCTCTTAATTCTATCAACATATTAGGAATCCATATAGCCTCTAACTTGTCTTGGAGGAATCACATAATCCAATTTTCTAAATCTTCATCCAAATAACTTGGGGGTTTTGTTTCGTTTTCGTCATTACTTTTCTTCTTTACAGTTACTTAAAATCTATAAAGGTCTTATCCGTCCCAGCTTAGAATACTGCTCACAAATCTGGGGTGCTTCTTCTTATTCTTTCTCTTTGATAGGGTTGAATCTAAGGCAGTCAGACTCATTAATGACCCTTCTCTTACTTATAATCTAGATTCTCTCTCTCTTTGCCGTAAGGTATCTTCCCTTTCTCTTTTCTATCACTGTTCTGATAAGTTGACGAATTGCATCCCTCCCCCACTGCCGAGGCCAAGTAACAGTCTCCAATCGGCCTCATCTCACAGGTACTGTGTGGAGATTTGTAGCTCGTGGATTGGTCGGTGCAGAGACTGCTTCTTCCCATCTACCTCCAGACTCTGGAACTCTCTTCCTCCTTCTGTCTTTCCTAATTCTAATGACCTATCATCCTTCAAAAAGCAGATCTATCGTCATCTCAGGGCCTAGTCCTCCATATCTCTGGGTCCTATGTACTTTGACTGTTTTTTCTGTCTGTCGTTTTCCTTTATGTGATATTACCTCATCTCTGCCTTGTCCTTAACCTTTTTCTTTTCCTTTGTCTTGGTATTTTCTTGTGCCCGGACCTGTATTGATTAGGGCAGTTTTTGCCTGTTCCGGTGGAAAAAAAACAAAACAAAAAACTATCCTGGTCAAGGAAACAGGTCTACAGTTTAGAGTTATATTCCTCCTTACCATTTTGAAGATGGGTACAATGTTCACTTGTATCTAGCATCTTGGTATCTCCCAAGATTCCAGCGACTCTTCAAATATGATATATAGTGCTGCTACTTTTGATTTAGCGCATTTCTTAAGTACCTAATGGGATAAATCATCAGGACCTGTAGCTTAATGGGCATTTAGCTCCATCAACGCTTTGCATACCTCAGTGACTGAAAAGATGATGTTCTCTAAAACCAGCCCATGAGCTTCTATCTCTTGAAAACCTGTTCTTTAACCTTAAGTTTTCCTCTGGAAAAGTTTGGGATATTCTGTAGCATTCCCGGTGATATTCCTTTCATAGTGTCTCTCTGCCTCTCTCCTTTTACTTATGTAATAATTTCTTACTCATTTATAAGTCTGCTAGGCATTTATGCTTTGTCTCCTCCTATACATATTCCAGCATTTGTCTCTCCACTCCTTAGCTCTCTTACACTCATTATTGAACCGTTTCTCTCTGACATGAATAACTTTTATTTTGGTGGAAGGTATGCACCAATCTACTATCTTCCCATATTCCTCACAAAAGATGTCGTACATTTCTTGTATAGATTTGTTGTAAAATAAGGTCCTCCAGTCAATAACTGCAAAAGTTCATTTATTTTGATGTAATCTCCTTTCAGATAGTTCCTTCTCCTGTCCTCAGTGCCTCTACTTTCAGGCAGAACACCTTCGATGATATACTCCATCAACAACACACAGAGGTCATGCTTTCCGACCTTCTCGTGTCCTCAGTACCTCTACTTTCAGGCAGAACATCTTCGATGATATACACCATCAACAACACACAGTGGTCACGCTTTCCGATTGGTGGTTCACTGTCAATATTTTCAATATCCAACACATTATCTGTGAATACTAGATCAAGCAACGATGGTTCATCCCCACCCCTGGCCCTTGTTGGTTCCAGTGCATGTTGGTGTAGAAAATTTCCTTGTATGCAAGCTAGGAATCTTGCCCAAAATGAGTCCTCCCTACTTTAAGGGTCATAATTTATCCAATCTATCTCTCTATGATTAAAATCTCCCATAATCAAAATCCTACATTTTCTTTCCCGTACAACACTAACAACTGAGTTTCTGACTTCAATTGTACCTATATGGCTTTCCTCATGAAGTTCTAGCCTATGTTGCTTCCTTGGTGGGTTATATACAAGTTATTATATTTCACTTATGAGCAGTGCTATCCCTCCACCAGTCCTCTCAGATCTTTGAACCCTTAATATTCTGAAGCCCTAAGGAAATGTGACACTGTTTATGTCCTCACTTAACTTAGTCTCTGTAACCTTACTGTTGCGAATGCTATCCTTTAATTCTACTGCCTTACCAGCAATCCCACCAGCATTTGTGTAGAGCAATCTTAATGAGGCCACATCACCTGATCTTCTATCATTACCTTCTTTATCTTCCCTTTGTCTGGAAGAACGCTGAAACGAAAAATTTACTTCTCTTCTTCATTTATTTCCTCATTTAACATTCTAGCCTCTTGCAACAAGTTTTTGATCCTTTCCATCTCTTCCTTCTTTCTTTATGGTCTAATGAATACTGTTTTGAATTCTTGAAGGTCTTTGAGTTTTTCTTGTCAATACGTGTCCCCTCTCTCAAAGGTTACTTTCATTGGTCTTGCCTTTCCCTCCCTAGAGTATTTACCAAGTTGGTGAATGTTTACAATATTCTCTGGACAACATTTTACTCCAAGCTTCATAATCAGGTCTAAAACCCAAGATTTATTTTGTTCAAGTCTCCCTTGTCATGTTGACTAAAGGGATTCACTTATGTCTGAGATTACCACTGTCTTCTCTTTATCAATGCCTGTTTAATCAGTGGATTAGCCCTTTCCATCACAACATCTTTCTTTTTTTCTATTACAGTTCCTTTAGTCAACCGTTTGTACGATTTCCAGTGCCACCACCCTCATAGCTTCTTTTACTGCCACATTCCACTTTACTGCATCTGCAAAGGAAGTTTTCATGGCATCATGTTCTGTATTCAGCTCATGAGACTTCTCTAAACTATTCGATGTTTTCCTCTATCTTGACATTCCAAGCTGTAATCTTGTCTCTCAGAAGAGAGCAGTGAACTAATATTTAATTCATTAAGGTTGTCAATCAACTATCTGTTATCTTCTTATGTAGAAATTCTGGTTTCTAGTTCACTCTTTTCCCCTTCCAGCTTCTTTATTAGTTTTTCTATTTGTTTTCTCTCTTGCCGTTGTGACTTATTTATTTCCTCCAAAAATCTTATTACCTCTCTGAGTGTTTCAATCTCTTTCATTTCTCTATCCATATTCTGAATTTTGTCATTCAGGTTTATTACAAGGGTCTCAAGGTCCTTGACATTTTGTACCAGGCTTCTAAGAGCTACTCCTTCTCCTACAACCCCAAGAGATCCTCAAACACCCCTCTCCCAACCATTGGATGGGGGATTAGGGACAGAGATGGCTTCATTTTGATGTTTTGCCTTTCACAGAATATAGACAGAAAAAAAAAGAGAATAAGTCTCTGTTTAGCTTCACACAGAACTGCTATATCTTCCTATGACTACTAATATAGTTACTTAGTTTATCTCTTTCCAGGTAACACACATCCTAACTTAAAATTTGACTTTGATAATTAGTTAAGAAAAAAATACAAAACAAAAGCCCACACGAAGGAAAACTTCAATAGGCAACCAAGGAGACACCCAATTGATATACTGACACCTGTTTCTGCTATATTTTCTTCTTAACTGCTAAACTGGTCATTTCAGAAGAAAAAAAGATTAATTAATTTTAACCAATGTATGTTATCACATGATCAGAATTTATATCTAACTCAATTTAAAAAAAAAATACAGAAAAGAGCAAAAAGGAAAGAAAAGAGACAACTGTGCTACTTGGCAACTTAACTCGGCACTGATGACAGGTGTATTTTTTGTATTTATTTATTATATATATTCATATATTTCGTATAAAAAACTGACTATCAAGTTAATCTATAGGGGAAAGATACTGATTTTAACAAGATGTGGAACCACAGGATCAGGTAATAAGGCTGTAAGAGCTATCCCATATTTACAGTAAAAATTAGGTATTGTGATGGCTTTGCCTCTGGCAACTCTTCTCAACTTCCATCAACACTGCAGGACAACTTATTTTTCCCCTTTCAAGAGTCATCTTAGATTTTCCCTTTAAGTTTTAAGGGAAGTCTCTTATTTCGCTCACAATACTCTGCAGAATCTCTATTCACACAAATTTGGTTGTGTGTGTAATTACCTATTTGTGCTTTCGGGAAAGAGCCCCATGCTCATAACTCTCTGTCTCTTGGTCAATTCAAGTATTGTACTTAATGATACTTATCATACTTGTCCCTAAAACTACGGATTGAGTTAGCATTAATTCCCTCCTCACTTAGCGATTCCAATCATCAACTACTATTACACTAAAAAAGTACTTCCTTATATCCCGGAAAGAAGTTTTCTTACGGAGCTTTGAACTATGACCTTTAGTTCTAGTGTCTGCCATATCAAAATATCAATCCCTATTTACTCTGTCATAACCATGAAGGAATTTAAAAACCATCACCCGATTCCCCCTCATTCTTCTAGCTTTGAGTGATGGTAAGTCTAATTCCCTCAGCCTCTCCTCATAACTTAGATTGCATAATTCTGGCACCAATTTCGTGGCATGTCTCTGAACTTTTTCCAGCTTGACAATGTGCTTTTTTAAGTGTAGATTCTAAAAGGGGACTGCATATTCAAGCTTTGGGCTAACATAGGTTACATAAATATTTCTGAACATTTTCTTGTCCATGCACCTGAAGTCTACCTCTACATTTGCTAATAAAGCATATACTGCCCTTACTATCCCATTTATATACATTTCTGGATAAAAGTCTGCCAGTATGTTTACACCTAGATCGCTCTCATTCTCCGTCTCTTGAAGTTCTGCTCCTGCTATTCAGTATTCAAGCTTGGGCCTTCTTGCACTTGTACCCATTCTTATTACCTTACATTTAGAAGTATTGAATTTCCTTAGTTACTATTCTGACCACTCATGCAGACTATTTAGGTTTTGCTGAAGTTCTCTACCATTGTTTTCGTCTTGTGTGTGTGTGTGTGTGTGTAATTACCTAATTGTGATTTCGGGAAAGAGCCAAAAGCTCGTGTGTGTGTGTGTGGCAGCCTTATTTATTTTAATATATAAAACTCACCTTTGTAAAGTCCACCTCCAGTTGCCCCAGTAAAAGTGTATACGTGATAATCATGAGATATGGCCCACGTCACACCACCCGCGCCACCCTCTACTTTCAAGATATGACCTCCTAATCCACGCCAATACCATTCACATAACTGTCTCTCTCCCTTGAATGGACAAAAAGCTCGTTATAATTATCAATTCACGATACTATTTCAATCCATATTAACTTCCGTCACATTGTTTTTATTTCTAGCGTCTCGTAGATGGCTTGCGATCTCTCTCTGAATGAATTTCCTGCTGAAAGGAACTGATAGAGGCAAAAATAAATAGGGTCAAATAGAGCTCCAACACCTCACTTCTTATATTATATATGAAGCTACTCTGATAGCTTTGGTGGGGTGTGGTCCAACACTGGAAAAAATTGGGTTTGTTTATTTAAGTTTTATGTATCACAATTAATCCCCATTATGGGGGTAGGCACAAATAATGTGGCTGGGATGCCCTTCCTAATGTCTCCCAGTGGGCTCGAGTGGCGTTGCTTGTTTATGCTTAATGTTGCATAAGTGAGCCCCTTCATGAAGTGGACACAGAGAGTGTAGCTGGGAAGTTAAGGTTGGATGTTCTTCCTACTCGATTGTGGGTCTGTCACCTCCCAAGTCGAGTATATTAAATCACAAAACCGCCAGGCGAAAAAAAATTGCGATACACATACTCAAATATACTCACAGCTCCGTAGTTATAAGTGATGCCATCTAAAGTGATGTTTCCTCTTACTACAATGTGGCTGATTTTAGAATAAGGTAGGCGATGTTTGAAGCTGCACCAAAACTTATCATTTACTGAGATCTGCAATGGTTAAAAAATATTTATACAAGTCCATAACACTTAGTATTCTTTTTTTCATTTCAAAGTGACACCCTTTTTTAATGAAACCACAATCTGATCCGGTTTTACGTCACAGACTCCATTTTCTATTAAGGGCTAGGGTGGTGCCTCCTTTCAAAGGACTTTGGTTTTGGCAGTGCATTTGTTATCCTGAGTGAATGCCCTTTTTAACCTAAGACCATGGTGGGTCTCATCCCAATGACTTAACGAATCAAACCCATGCACGCTACCAACTTGACAGCCACCTGTTGAAAGCAATTTGCTGATCACAAATGATTGGCTGTGAATATGACTAATCCTAGAGCTACTCTCTACAACAACAAATATTCTAGCATAGGAATGATTACTATAATTAATCAATAAGTTAATTTTTTCTATAATTTAGTGCCATTGGGACAGGCTAGAAAACTGCCCTCTTCAAGCTCGGGCCCAAGAAAACACTGAGATAAAGAAAAAGTAAGGACGAGGCAGAAATAAGAGAATGATAAACAATAGGAAACTGACAGGCTGAAAGAATAGTCAAAGTAATGAAGAAACTGTAACGTTACAAGACCTTGAAATCTTTATCATCACACACAATGGAAATTTCACAATTTGCTCCTGGGGCCATGTTCAACAATGGTTTGCTCGTCTCGGACCCCCAGTGGCCTTTCTTCTTGCTGTTTAATATAGCAATCTGAAATATAGAACAAAAACTCAATATTAACATCCAGGTATTATGAATCTGTCTATATACAAAAGCCAAGGTTCCCATTTTAAGGGGGTGGCTAAGCCAAAGCAAAAACATGACTCTTTGTGGGTGAAAAAGTCAAAGGAGCCCAGTCCCCTCACTTTACCTAATTTCGTCGACTTCTACAACACGCAAGGTAGTATTCTTACCCCACCTCCAAGGGGTATACTTTGCATGTTGTCATACCCTGCGGTGAATGGGCAAGAATGGGTAGACCATAATGAAAGCAAAATGGCACCCCAGTTTTCTTCCCTTTTGGCCATTCTGCTGGCTTCAGAGGCCAATCTCAAAGCTACATGTTTTCACAAGTTGCATAATGCCAAATTATGGATATAGCGCAGTTTTCTGTCATCTCCTAAGTCTAGTATTCTACCACTACACTACCGTGGTCCCCAGAGGCTGTGTAAATCTCTACCAGTCAAACAGAATGGCAATTATATAACATATTTGAATTTAAAAAATTATAATCTAAAATATGAATAATTTGTTTCTAAAAGTATCTAAAGTACAATATTCAACAATTCCTGTTAACTCACACCCTCTTGATGTTTTTCATATATCAAATGGAGAGATGGTATGAATTTAAGATTAGTCTACAATCGCTCTCACAAGTTTCTTGACTATGAGAGATGTCCACTTTATTTACAACATATTTTCCATAAAAAATGAAAGGAGATTTGATGGCAATGAAAAAAAACAAAAAAAATACATACAGTATATAATTTGAATGGGAATACAAAGATCAATATTAATGGATCATTTTAAATCAACTATAAAAGGCATAAAATAGAGGAATTCATTGCTGTAGTGATAGACTGCACCATTTAGGAGGTGACGGATCTACAATCAAACCCACTGTGGGGTGTATGGAAGGGCTTTCGGCCTTAATTCCCCAGCTTCAATCTGTCTGCGTCCACCCCCGCAATGGCGACTAATAAAATGAGGATCATTATACACTTTAAATGAGGATTATTATAAACAAAAGAAGTCATAATTCATATGGTAAAGAAACGAAAACAAATATGAATGCGCCAGATTTTCAGTGGAGCAGCAAATAGGCTTATTTGTCATGTTGTAAATACAAAGTCATTGTGAAAATTTAAGAAATATATTCACATACTGAAATGTGAAATAAGAGTGATCCAGCAATGAAATGTGAAACAAGAGTGATAAAGCAATGAGTGCCTCTGAAAAAGTAATAAAATATGAAACTAGAGTGACCCAGCAATAAGTGCCTTTCATCGAGTACGGAAATGTGAAACTCGAGTGGCCCAGTAATGTGTGTGCCTCTGAACAAGTAATAAGAAACTAGAATGACTCAACAATGTGTGTGCTTCTATATGAGTCTGAAACATGAAACTAGAGTGACTCAGCAATGTAACCCGCAGACTGACTAATCAATATATGAAACTAGCATGACCCAGCAATGTGTGCCTTTGATCGATTATGAAATGTGAAACTAGAGTGACCCAGCAATGTGTACCTCTGATTGAGTAATGAACTATGAAACAAGAGTGATCCAACAACATTTGCCTTTAAACAAGTAGTGAAATATGAAACTAGAGTAACCTTGCAATGTGTGCCTTTAAATAAGTATGAAATGTCAAACTAGAGTAGCCCAGCAATGTGTGCTTTTGTTCGAGTAATGAGTGACCCAACAATGTGTGTCTTGAAGCAAGTATGAAATGTGAAACTAGAGTGACCTTGCAATGTGCGCCATTGATCAAGTAATGAAATATGAAACAAAAGTGTCCCAGCAATGTGTGCCTTTCATCGAGTTATGAAATACGAAACAAGAGTGACCCAGCAATGTGTGCCTTTCATCGAGTTATGAAATATGAAACTAGTGACCAAGTAACATGTGCGTTTGAACTAGTAATGAAAATTGAAACTAAAATGACCCAGCAATGCGTGGGCCTTTGAGCAAGTAATGAAACACGGAACTAGAGTGATCCAACACAGTCTACCTTTAGACAGAAGGTATTCTCACCTTCTGTACAAATCTGGGGTTTATATGAAGAGCGACGTTTCCCTCTGTTGTTCTTGAGGATTGGAGGTTTATATAGAATCTATTGAAAAAGGGGTAAAAGACAGTAATATTAATAACTATCGAGGAGCCAATGCAATTACACGAATAAAGAAGCTTAGCATCTACGTGCAAATCTATCTATCTATATGCAAAAGCCATAAACCTCCTTGCAAGGGGAGTAGCTGTGGGAAAGTAATAAGACTTGATTCTTTGAGGGAGTAAAATTAGGATTTCCAGTCACCTCACTATGCCCCATTGAGCCGAATCAATATGGTAGCATAGCATCTACAAACAAATTGATCTAAATATGTACAAAAGCCATAATCCCCATTGTAAGGGGGTTGGCTGGATCAATGAAATAAACTTTGAATATCTGTGAGGAAATACAAAGGAGGGGATTCTAAGGTCCCTCGCTCTGCCCCATTTAGTCTAATTTTACAATATGCAGGGGAATACATAGGAGGTATTCTTGTAGCCTCCCCACAGTGGGAAAAGCAAATAATCTATGAAAAGAGCCACTCCATTTACAAGGAAAAATGGTATTTGGAACACAAACAATTATGAGTGTGTCCATTCTATGATTGGCCCTGATGGTTATGCAGATTACAATGCCTTCTTTTAATAGACTTTGGTTTTGGCAGTGCAACCATTACTCTGAGTGAATGACCTTTCTTACCTAAGACAGTGGCGCGTTTCAAACCTACGACCTGATGAATCAAAATTGCACACGCTACAAACCTGGCCACGAGGGTTAAGCTGATTACATGAGCACAAAATTGAATGTGTGAAACCAAAAGACTTTTAAGGGAGGAAGTTCTAAAATGAAAGGAGTTCCAGTGGAGCAGGAGAAAGTTCTTATACAATCATACACCTTTTATGTCATAGGAGGTAACTATGGAGGATAAAGAATGAGGGATTCTACAATCCTTCACTTCTTGCTTTTATTTGTTTTGCCAAAAACAATTGTGTAAAGTGGCAGAAATAGGACAAAGTCCTACTGTATCAGTTTTTTAATGTATTTTGTTGTATTCGAACTACTATTTTATGCAAGATATAGTATGGTACATACAAATATATACAATAGCCGTATTCCTCCTTATAATGGAGTGGCCGAGCATATCACACACATTCACCAGACCCAAACATATCTCGATTACTCCTCTTAGGTCCTTGAGGATACTGCCACAAACTCCTCCTACCACCTTGCTTGGGTCACGCACAGGGTAAGTATGGAGTATGATACAAAATCAGAGGGACCTGGGTATACCATGAAAACATTGGGTTTGTTTTGGCATAATGCTTTGGCACTGGCTTGGATTTGTTTGTAAGAAATGCGGTTGCCGACTCTGGCAAGAGAAGACACTACGTATAAAAACAAAGACATTTATATGAAAGCATTTTAAAAGAAAAAACCAAAGCAAGAAATATTCTTCAAAATATTTTACTCAAATATTCTTACTGGTCTGCTTTATCATGAATTTGTCCAGACACTGTGATAAAGAAGCCAGGTCTAAATCCTCTGTCCATTAAGAGTGTTAGTGGCGTCGTTCCAGAGCCAACATTCAGCTGTTTGTGTGCAGCAACGGACTCAGCACGCAGCTGTTAAAAGATAAACATAAGACTATTTTAATTAATAAATAGACATATAATAATATAATAAAAAACCAAGAGATTGATATCACATGCCAGCGCTAAATAAATTAGGGATGGGAGCCAGCCTTAAATCCCCAGCCATACCCTGTCTGTGTCCACCCAATAACGAGGATTAACAGTGACACATTTAAAAAAAAAAAAATAGATATCATAAATACAAGTGCTGTATAAAAACTGCACTGGTAAACTAATGCACACCATCATTCCTGTCGTGTTTTTTTTTTTTTTCAGCATTACCCCGTACTCTGCCGAAGCCATTTAGATAGTCACAAATTAATAATAATAAAAAAAAAAAAGGGTGCATCGGGGTTTCATGCTACACTGCCCATTTTTTTTCCTTTTAAGAGTTGTTAATTTGGTAAGAAAATTTCAGAAAAGAAAAGGACTGTCATCCTTTCACTCTCCAGTTAGTGGCTATTCAAATGTGGGTGAACACAGGCATGTTAGTGCTATAAGGGGGATAAAGACTGGATGCCTATCCTAACACCACAAGTGGGGCTCGAACTCAAGTCAGCTGCCTCCCGATTTCCGTGCTCTGTCACTGAGCTATGCAGGAGTCAGTTAATTTCCTCGTACATTATTGCCATTTATACTAATGAATAATACCAATAATAGTCGCAGTACCTCATTGCCCAAAGTCCCAGACAATGTCTATACAAATGCTTAAATAACTAGTGAAATATATATGCTACAATGTCTCAAAAACGTTAAAACAATTTGTGAAATAATTTCTTTTCATAGTTAAATAAAATATTGACACATGAAAGTCCCTTACATAAGAATATAATAAAGGAAGTGCTTGAATGTAAGCTTACCTCTTCTTCTGTAACTGAGCAGTCGTGTATGTAAACACTCCCGTGGGTTGTCACTCCCCAAACCGAGTACATAGAAGGTCGTTCCGTCAAGCCACGGTACTGGTTACACGCTGAAATAGTTAAGTCATACTCAGGTAAAAGTAAGTTCATAACCCTTTTTTTATGCATCAATATTAATCCCATATTATGAGAATGAATGCAGACAGGTTGGAGCTGAGTATTATGGCAGGATTCCCTTCCTAATGCCCGTGGTGGGCTTGATCGCAGGCCTGTCACCTTCAAAGTCGAGTGCTCTGACACTGCGGTGCCTCGGTCCCTGCTATGTAACAAGTATAAGGCATCTAAACTTTTTTAATTGATTATATAAAGAGCTGATCAAGTTGATTCTCTGTATATAGCAATATCTCTAATATGAAAAGCTAACTCGGAATGCCCTTTGAAGTAGAAGCCACAAAGCACTAGTAAAAGCACATATCTGTATTCTGTATCAATATCTGCAATTATATCGTGGCTTTTTCTCTTATATTCTTCTTATTCACCCATTCATTTTACGTGATTTTTCATCAATAATTTTATTTTTTTTTACGTTTAATATGTGTCGTTATTTGTCCTCATCCTGGGGGTGGACATACACAGACTGGAGCTGGGGAATTAAGGATGGATGACCTTCCTTACACTCCGCTGCGGGCTCGATCGCAGGTCTGTCACCTCCAGAGACGAGTGCTTTAACCACTTTGATACCGTGGTCCGTAATGACATCATTGTAAATATCTTTATCAAATGCAGTATTATTTATTCTCAAAGCATTCCCAAATTATCAAAAAGTTTTGCATTTATCTTTCTTATAAAGAAACAGAAATATTCTCTCGACCTGACATGGATGTTTTCATATAATTTACATACTGCAGGAAACAGTGATACTGCAATTAAAAGGGAATATATCAACATTTTTAATACATACAGTAAGTTGCGATATCATTTGAAGTAACAATAGCGTTCTTCTTTGATGACCATTTTACTCACTAATTCAACCCATAAAATACTAAACTTTACCAATAAAGTTTTACATCTCTCTTTAATATAATGATATATCAAACAATCATTGCAGAATACATTTTCTTGGTGTCCGGTCATGATCCTGGCAATTTTCTTACCTGTTCTGGTGTCACACACACAATCATGGTGGAATACATTTTCTTGGTGCCGGGCCTGATGCGGGCAATCTTCTTACCTGTTCTGGTGTCACACAAGCACGCACGCAGAAACACACACACTTACCACTTGAGATGTGATTCAGCCATTCCTCTGCCTCTGTTTCACCAGAGACCAGTAGAGTCTTGGGCTGCAGAGGTTTGTTTGGATGATAAATGGCAACAACAGATCTGGCTGCAACAGGATCCACGCACAGCATACTCATGAGTATGGTACAACATGAAAATTCTTCCTGTAAAATATATATAAATGGTTATTTTAGAAAAAAATTATCTCTAATGAGAGGCAGAGGCAAGGGATATTGAAAGCAGAGCTTGACTATATACCTACCATACAGTCGGGGAGCAAGCCCTGCCTCTCCAATTAAATGGACTCAGTAATCTCCAGCCAATGGTTGAACAATCAGGTAGATTCATAGGAAATCACCGATCCCTAATTAAGTGCCTAATTTAATCAGTGATGATATGAGAGTGAGAGCTAACTGAACCCCAGGCCAGAATCGAACCTGGGTGTCAAGAACTTTTACTCACCAACACAAAATGTCTAGACCCACCATAACCACTCCAAATAGTCCCACTCACCCCCAATACACCGGCAGGTTATTATGTCTAAAATTAACTAGGAAGACTAAGTGTTTCAATCTACTAAACAGTCGCTTCCTTAGCTCAAGTCTTAGCTGCATCTCTAAGTCCTCTAATCGCTCTCTTTGCCCAGCTGACCCATGTAAACATACTGTTGTGACATTAGTAAATATGGTGGCAGTCATGATGTCATTAGCAACACAACAGCTTACACAAACTAACACCCTTGTCCATATTCCTTTTTTTTTTTATAGTGTCCTATGTATTCCTCTACACAGTCTATTCCCCGATGGTCCACATACAAGTGCTGTATGTGATATACAATGCTTTAACTAAATCCTTGCTGATGGCAGCAAGGAGTTGCTCTCGTGAAGCCCCCTTCTTGGTGAGGCAATCAGCCAGCTGTCCTGATTCATCTACCCAAGCCACTTCAGCAACCTCCCCATGCTCCATCATCTCACGTAGCATTGCTATATCAATCCTCAATCTTCTTTCATTCACACTCCTACTTGAATGCAGGGAATCCACCAGGCTTTTGTTGTCAACGAAGGTATGAATCCTTAGATATCCACAATCAGATATCTCCTGCAGTATTCTGGCTAGGTACACAGCCGTCTCAAGACAATCCAGTAAAGCCAAAGCCTCCGTGGACAGAGTGGATTTAACCATCTGTCTGGGGCATCTTTTGTCATCATCACTCTGCAAGAATTTGATAAAACCTCCTTGTGACCCACTACCCACCAGGTTAGCAAAGAAAGCATCTGAAAAGCACTCAAGGTAACAATTCTCAAGCCTTGACATTCTTGGCAGATGCAGCCGAATGTTGTTAAGTTGCAAGATGTCAGCTGCTGTTGCCCGGTTACATGCTGCACTCTGTTCACACATGTCAAGGTTCAAAGTGGATGCATAATCTAGCTGGTCCAATGTAAAGCTGCCATCTTTGTACGAGGTGATGTTCAAACCTACATACTTAAATGCTTTTAACTCAGAGCTTCCAATCAGAGAAACTTGTTTCAACTTGTCTATCACTTTACTCTTGAACTCTGGAGTCCCCGCCCACAGAAAATCATCCACATAAATACAGATCATGCCCTCAATCCTGCCATTCCATCTCCAGTAAAACAATGCTGGATCCAGTGAGCACATCTGAGCGCCGAGATCTGTTAACTGGTCTTTCACTCAAAGATACCAATGACGGGCTGCATCACACAAGCCATATACTGTACAGTCATTCTCCGCTTCTATAGCCGGCCATCAGCGAACTCCGGAAGAGGGCGTAGATATATCTCCCTATTGATTTCATTGCCCTGGAAATAGGCTGCCTTAACATCCAAGGAGTGACAGGTCCAACTGATATCCGCAGTGAGCGATAATGCCAAACGTATGGTTTCCTTTGAGCATGTCGGGGAATCCTTGCCAAGTTCACCCGTGTCCTTCTCAAATCCTCTTGCCACTAGGCATGCCTTCACCACCATTTGTCCTCCCTTAGCTTTCTCCATCACAACCCATCGCACAGATAAAGTCTAGACGAACATCTTCTACCTCTTCATACACCTTATTATCCCACCAGTTCTGTATTTCTTTTTCCTTAGAAGACATCACCTCCTCGAGTTAAAGAGAATTATCATTTCTGTACCCTCATTGACAATCTTCAAGGCGCTAAAATCTAGGTTCAGATCCACCCAAGAGATGCTCCCATCGGAATCCCACCGAAAACTGTAACAGTCTTAGTACTTTCCTGTGGCTTTGCCAGTCCGGCTCACAACTAGTCCAGACACCAGCTCACCACTCTCGCTACGAATGCCTTGTATCCGCTGGCCTGCAATAAGGCATGAAGGCTGCTTTGGAACAGGCACACCTTTGGGCTCTCCTGACCTATCATCATCCTGCGCCTCTGGTTCACAGTGTCCTTCATCACTCTCAAACTCCTCTGCGTGCTTGTGCTTTCTAGACACCACTGGCTCTGGCTCTACATCCTTATGTTGTACGCCCCCATCCGCATCACTGTTTTTTACCTCCCCAGCAGGAGCTGGAGCCCGTGCCAGCCTACATGCATGGTCCCTCACATAAACTCCCCCATCCTCACTAAGACTTGCTTTCCATCTCTGCCAATTACAATCCCGGTCCATGCCACTCGTAACTGTCATGTCTCTTGTAAAAAACCTCATCACCATTTCGTATATTATCAAGGTCAATAGCACAAAAATTGTGTCGTAATACCCTGGCCAGACGTTCATCAGATTAATTTTTCACATATTCTTTTCTTGCTAGATGAATTGCATTCAAATTGTTCCTCACAATTTCTGATGTCCCAGTATCTTCCAGTGCGGGGGAATCATTGGCATACACCTTGGGAAGTCCTGGGTTGTGACCAAACATGAGCTGATTAAGGGAAAATCTAGAGAAATTAGTGAGGGCATTTCTCGCCGACATTAACCAGGTGAAGGCAACCTCCAAGTCACATTTACTTTCTTCTATGATTTTTCTTGCGATATTCCCAATTACCACATTTAACCGCTCACACACCCCGTTGCTCTAGGGGCTCTCGGCTGCAGTGGCCATGATTTTGATGTTGAATGCCTCTCCCAGTGCCTGCATCTCTTTATTGTTAAATTCGCATATGCTATCCGATAGGATTTTCCCTGGTGCTCCATACATAATCCAACTCTGGAACAGGGCCTTGATAATGGTGGCAACCCGTTTATCTCCATTAACTGTTGCTGTACAGTACCGTGTAGCCAAGCCAATGATGACAAGAAAATATTTTGCACCCCAAGCCCTAAGGTCTAAGGCAATGGTCTCATTGAACCGAGATGCCATAGGTAGAGTGACTACAGGGCGTGGTCTCTCCTTTCCTAATTTAATAAAGATTTCACACTCCTTGGTTACCTTATGGACTGCCTGTTCTAGTTCTGAGTCCTTAATCCCTGCATTAGTAATGTTTCATTAGCTTAGCTATTGCAGGGTGTCCAAATTGTCAGCGGAGCTTGTAAGCCATCTTCCTCACATCTCTCCCCTGCAAGGCAATCATTCCACCCAACTCCTGAACTAGTCATGCTGATATTGGTAACAAATAGTGGCCTGATACTGATGTGTGCAAATCAATAATCCTTCCTTGAATCTTAACTTGGTCAGTTTCAAAGTTAATAAACATCTTCGCCTTCTTCATCGAACGCCCACTCAGGAGTAATGGGATGTTACAATCCACCACTTCAGTCATAACCTCCGATTTCATACCACCAATAAAACATGGCAGAGTGACTTGCTTGAGGGAGGGAATGGTGACCCCATCAGCAAAGGTAAATGTGGCAGCCAACAATTCTTCAATTATGCCCGTCCGCTCATAATCATTGAGGTTTTTTACAAAATTATGGAACCAAGTACTGCCACACACTGTCGTGGAGCACCCTGAGTCTAAAATTGCACAGCCAGAGGACTCCTCTATGAGCTTCGCGAGCTTGTCCTTGCTTCCGGGATAACTTGTAAATAATGACACATACACTGCCTCATGTCCCCTTCATTAGACGTATTTTCATATGCATCTGGGAAGTTCCGTGCCCAGTGGAAGCGTGAGTCACATATCAAGCACCTCAACATCTTCCCATCTGGCCCTAGAGGATTCTGCCTTCTACTTGTGGATGGACGGGGGTATCCCCTAACCTGGTTGATAGTCTTTCCCTACGACCACCTTGGGACCTACGTCCTCTGTGCTGAAAACCTCTTACCATAAGTGCCTTTTCCTTCTTCATGTAACCTTCCACTTCCTCCGCCAGGAAGACCGGTTCACATTTCACTCCACCTCCACCAACAGCACCAGGCTGTACACTAATATCCCTAGCAAATATGAGATTCAAAGCAGCTTTTATGTTATTATATGTCACATCAGATATGGCCGACATCACCAATTGCTGCTTACTGTCACTCAACATGCATGAGGCATATAGCATGAAAGCCAAACTGAGTCTGAGAATGTCATACCTTGGGTAGTTAACAAATAATATGTATGTTCAAACAATGACACAATTTCCTACAATCTTGATCACTTTGCCTCCTTAAATTATACAAGTCCAGGAATGCTGCAAACTTCCTGCCCCCAGCGTCCGCCAAAAATAAACCATCAAGCTTATCTAACAATGTCTTAACACCATCATCACTTTCCAATCCCTAATCTCAATCTCAGAGGATGCCAATCTCGCCCTTCCTTCAAGTGACTAATGAATGGCTGATACCTGTTTTTTCTTTGACAAATCAATTAATTTACACCAGATCTCAATATCTTTCCTCCAATTTTCATAGGCCGACTCACCCACAAATTTTGGTGGCCACTTGCTGCTGCCGTAAGGACACCATTGTTGATCTCAGAACCACGTTCTGCTACCAATGTCAAGAACTTTTACTCACCAGCACAAGTTATCTAGACCCACCATAACCACTCCAGGTAGTCCCACTCACCTCCTATACACCAGAGGATTATTATGTTTAAAATTATCTGATAAGTTCAGGTGCTTCAGTCTACTATACAGTCACTTCCTTAGCACAAGTCTTAGCTGTGTCTCTCAGTCCTCTAACCACTATCTCTGCCCAGCTGACCCACGTAAAGAGACCGTCGTGATGTCATTAGTAAATATGGCAGCAGTCGTGACGTCAATAGCTAACACGATAGCTTACACACACTAACACTGGGGACAGTAATGCTCGAACAGAGGCTCACACAATTTATATAAAAGCAGATCTTTAAATAATGTGGCTACCTCTGATGGGAGAAGCCTAATGTTCAGACGATGATGATTTAAAGAATTAGTGGAACTTACCATTTTGTTAGAACCGAGTGTGTACTGCACAATCAACGTAGCATCCTGAACGTGAGACCGACGAGAGCCTACCATTGTCAATTCTAAAGTAGCTGGTACCCACTGACTACCAGCCCACCAGCGACAATTCCCAGTAACTACCCAAGAAGAGCCCTCAACTGCTTCTTCATATCTGAAATAAGTACACAGTGTTGAGCTCAAAGATCAATGTGGTAGGATAAATCAATAACAGACAGACAATAAATATATAGCTTTAACATTGTAGCCAAAAGATGACATCCTACACCGACCACTTATCTCCATTCTACTCTGATCCCAACATAAACAAACGAACAAAAGACACTCGAGAAGAGCAATATCATATATAAATAATTTGAACAGAATTAAAATACTCCCTCTCTTTTAAACAAAAGGAAAATGCTTAAAAAAAATGATAAAATTTTACTATATGCTGTATAAATGCAGAGCTTAAAAGTTAATTGTAACAACAAAAACATAGTTAATAAAAACTATTTCTTTTCAGAAATGAATATACTTTTACTTTTCCTTCACAAAATCAATACACCACAGCACTCTATATATAATTTCAAAGATCCATTTTCAAAGAATTTACAACCTTTTTTGTCAATACATCAGTCAACTATACTTTTGAATCCACTCAAAATATCTGCATCTCACCATTTTCAACCGTTTCTTGAGAATAGCAATATCAATTCTTAATCTTTTTTCTGATACATTTTTAATTGGTGCACATTATCATAAAGTGAACGGTTATCTACGAAGAGTTCTACAGGCAATATTCTTTCTTTGTCATACAGTATCTGAGACAACACATTTCCAGAATAATAGGCCATATCCACTACCTCAGCAGCTGCTAGTGTTTCTGCTGCAAGTCTGCTTTATACAACCCTTCTTATTTTCTTTGCCTCCCAATACAATGGACCACTATTTTAATTTTCACCCACAAAAAATATTACAAAGCCCCCAGCACTACCAAATCCATATGGGAGATTAGCATCACTGTACACAACAAATTTATACTTGGAAGTGTCACCTAGACCTGGGAAGTATATTGAACTCTCAACAGTACAAGCTTTGCTTAGGCATTTATTTGCTTCAATCGGATCTTCTACTTTGGAATTATTTACTTTACAGCTAAGTTCTAACTTATCATATGATATATCAGGTCTTGAATTAGTACACAACCATCCTAGTTGGTCTACTAGACTCATAAAACTCTCCTTTTCTTCTTGACTACACTCCATATTCTTATTTAATCCCCTATCAGCACATACATTTATAGAGTTTAGCGATTTACAGTACTCATTTTGATGAAGTGTGATTCCATGTTCATTCTGAATAATATATAGTCCAATACACCTGAAAATAGTATTACTTTATTCCCTAACCTGAAAATTATTTCTGATTTGGGTAATGAAAAAATTTTCAAATTTCTTAGTTCCTCCCCACAAGAAATCATCTACATGCATTAAAAACATACCACATAATTCTCCTTTATGGAAACAGTAGAGTGCTGCGGGGTCAGTTTTCACTTGCTTACATCCCATTTTCAGCAGGAAAGTCTTTACTAGGAGATACCACTTCCTAGCTGCATCATTAAGGCCAGATACACATTTTTCCAACTTCCATAGTACATTATTGTCATGACCTGCGTCCACAAGGGGAATAAGATACACTTCCTGCCAAACCGTTCACTCTGTAGGAATGCAGCCTTAATATTACTTGAATATACTGCCCACTTTTTGGGAGACAATATAGCAACAAATGATTTCAACACTTCCTTGCTAACAGCGGGAGAATCTGACTGAATGTTTTCTTTTTCCTCAAAACCTCTGGCAACCAGCTGTGCTTTAACTTTCTTTTTGCCAGCACTGTTTTCCTTTTCTGTTACTACCCACTGAACCGGCAATGCTTTTTGACCCGCATTTACAGCCTCCTTAACACGCGCACATACACACATACGTGTGCCACGCAACTGCTTCTCTTAAATTTTTACTTGTGTTTTTGAATGACTAAGTGCTTAGTGGAAAACTTTACCATAATTTCCATAAATCTGAAATCCTGCAGAGTATTGTGAGTACAAAACTTATATTTGTTGTATGACGAGACTGTCCAAAATATTAAAGGAAAAAAATTGAGAACATTTTCGTGAGGGGAGAGAGAAGCTGCTGTCCAGTTCTGCCTTGAAGGACATTTAGAAGAGTTGCCAGAGGTGAAGCCATCACATCACATTACCTAATTTTTTGTGTAAACTGGGGAAAGCTCTTAAGCCGTTTACCT
Organism: Halocaridina rubra; assembly: GCA_037179515.1. Classification (NCBI taxonomy): domain Eukaryota; kingdom Metazoa; phylum Arthropoda; class Malacostraca; order Decapoda; family Atyidae; genus Halocaridina; species Halocaridina rubra. The sequence continues at coordinate 42,841 of JAXCGZ010022788.1, read as the reverse complement.
GATCCTGTGGTTCCATATATTGTTAAAATCAGTATCCTTCCCATTTATATTAACTTGTTAGTTAGTTTGATACACGAAATAATTGAATAATTAAAAAAAAAAAATACCAAATATCCACCTGTCAACAGTACTGAGTTAAGTTGCCAAGTAGTACAGCTGTCTTATTTTCTTCATTTTTTTGCTTTTCTTTTAGCTTTCTCTTTTAGTATTTTTTTATTTTGTATATATATTGAGTTAAATGTAAAGTCTAATCCTGTGATAACATATCTTGGTTAGCAAGTGAGTTTATCAGTTAGGAAGAATATATAGCAGAAACCGGTGGGTGCCTCCTCAGACACAAATTCGAATTTTCCTTCAGGTTTGACTTTTGTTTTGTTGCATTTTTTTTTTCTTTTTATCCTTAAATTACCATGGTCAAGTTTTTAAGTTAAGATGTGTGTTACCAGAAAAGAGATAAATTGAGTCACTAAATAGCACTTATATGGAGATATAAAAATTCTGTGTGAAGCTTAAATAAAAGTTTCTCTCTTTTTTTATCCTCTTTCTCTTCTTCTTTCTATATTCTGTGAGAGGGAGAACATAAAAATGAGGCCATCTCTGTCCCAAACCTCCCCCATCCATGGGTCGGTAGGAGGGGTAGCCAATAGGAGACTTAAACAGAAAATCAAGAATTTAGAGGCAATGGTTATAAGCCTTGATGAAAAAATTCGGAATATGGATGGAGAAATGAAAGAGAATGAAACACTCAGAGAGCAAATAAGATCTTTGGAGGAAGCAAATAAAGCACAAGGGCAGGACAGAAAGGAACTAGAAAAAAGAATAAAGAAGCTGGAAGGGGAAAAGAGTCAACTAGAATCTAGAATTTCTAAACAAGAAGATAAAAACAAACAGCTGAATGACAACCTAAAGGAATTAGATGTTAGTTCACTGCTCTCTTCTGAGAGAGACGAGATTGCTGCTTGGAATGTCCAGATTAAGGAAAACATTGAACAGTTCAGAAAAGAGTTCCAGGAGCTGAATATGGAAAATGATGCCATGAAAACTTCCTTTGCTGATGCACTAAAGGGGAATGAGGCAGTAAAAGAGGCTGTAAAGGTGGTGGCACTGGAAAACATACAAACAGTTGACTATAAAGAGACAGTAATCGAAAAAATGAAAGACGTTGTGATGGAAAGGGCAAACCCACTCATCAGACAGGCACTTGATAAGGAGAAGACAGTGGTAATCTCAGGCATAAGCGAATCCCAGGAGCCAACATGGCAGGGGAGACTTGAAGAAAATAAAGCTAGGGTTGTAGACCTGATAAGAAAGCTTGGAGTAGTATGTGGTCCTGAGGATATTGTAAACATACACCAACTAGGTAAATATTCGAGGGAAGGAAAGCCGAGACCAACAAAAGTAACCTTTGAGAGAGGGGAAACATGTAGGGAAATATTGTTGAGAAAAAAAAGTCTAAAAGACCTTCAAGAATTCAAAGAAGTGTTCATTAGACGATACAGAACACAGGAAGAGATGGGAAAGATCAAAAACTTGTTGCAAGAGGCAAGAAGGTTAAATGAGGAAAGAAATGAAGAAGGAAGAAAAATTTTCATTACAGAGTTCTTCCAGACAAAGGGGAAATAAAGAAGATAATGACAGAAGATCAGGGGATGGGGCCTCATTAAGATTGTTATACACAAATGCTGATGGATTAGCTGGTAAGGCAGTAGAATTAAAAGATAGGATTCACAACAGTAAGGCAGATATAGTAGCAATTACAGAGACTAAGTTGAGTGAGGACATAAAGTGTCACAGTTTTTCCTAAGGGCTTCAGAATACTAAGGGTTGAAAAATCTGAGAGGACTGGTGGAGGGATAGCACTGCTCATAAGTGAAAGGATTCAAGTTGAAGACATAAACTTGGCTATAGAAAGTGAGTTCAAGGAATTTCTTGTTGCTCGCATAAATACTGGGTCAGAGAGCATTATAATAACTGTTGTATACAACCCACCAAGGAACCAAAATAGGCTTGAAGTTTATGAGGAAAGTCATATAGGTACTATTGAGGTCATAAACTCGGTTGTTAACATGGCACGGGTAAAAAAATGTAGGATTTTGATTATGGGAGACTTTAATCATAAAGAGATAGATTGGATAAATCTTGACCCACACAGTGGTGAGGACTCATTCGGGGCAAGATTCCTAGATTGCGTACAAGGGAATTTCCTACACCAACATGTAATGGAACCAACAAGGGCCAGGGGTGGGGATGAGCCATTACTACTTGATCTAGTGTTCACAGATAATGTGTTGGATATTGAAAAAATTGAGTATGTACCACCAATTGGAAAGAGTGACCACTGTGTGTTGTTGATGGAGTATATCATTGAAGATATTCTTCCTGAGAGTAGAGGCACTGAGGACATGAGGAGGAACTATCCGAAAGGAGATTACATCAAAATGAATGAGCTTTTTGCAGTTCTTGACTGGAGAACCTTATTTTACAACAAATCTGTACAAGAAATGTATGACATCTTTTGTGAGAAATATGGGAAGATAGTAGATTGCTGCATACCTGTCACCAAAGTAGGTGTAATTCATGCCAGAGAGAAATGGTTCGATAATGGGTATAAAAGAGCTAAGGAGTGGAGAGACAAATGCTGGAAAAGGTATAGGAGGAGAAAAAACATAAATGACTGGCAAACCTACAAAAGAGCAAGAAATGACTACCTAAGTAAAAGGAGAGAGGCAGAGGGAGACTATGAGAGGGACATCACCAGGAAGGCTAAAGAAAATCCCAAGCTTTTCCACAGCTTTATCAGAGGAAAACTGAAGGTAAAAGAACAGGTTTTAAGGCTAAAGAGAGCAGATGGAAGCATCACTGAGACGGATGAAGAGATCTGCAAAGAATTGAACAAGGAGTTTCAGTCAGTATTTACAGTAGAAAATACCCCACCCCCTCAGATTGCAGTGATAGAAGCTCAAGGGCCGGTATTAGAGAACATCAACCTTACAGCCACAGAGGTATGCAAAGCGCTGATGGATTTAGATGTTCATAAAGCTACAGGTCCTGATGACATATCCCCTCATGTGCTTAAAAAATGCGCAAACTCAATATCAGTGGCACTAAGTATCATATTTAAAAAGTCACTGGAGTCAGGGGAGATTCCAAGATGCTGGAAACAAGCAAATGTGATACCTATCTTCAAAAAGGGAAGGAGGGATACGGCTCTGAACTATAGACCAGTTTCCTTGACCAGCATAGTTTGCAAAGTTATGGAGAAACTACTAAGGAAACATATCTCTCTTCACTTGGAATCCTTCAACTTTTTGTCAGTGAGGCAACATGGCTTCAGAGAAGGTAGATCAACAGTAACAAACTTATTAGAATTTTATGATGAGGTAAGCCAAATCTTACAGGAAAGAGAGGGCTGGGCAGATTGCATATTCCTAGACTTCCAGAAAGCGTTTGACACTGTTCCACATGGGAGACTTCTTAGGAAGCTGCAATCAATGGCTAGAATAGGTGGAAATGTTTTGGAATGGATAAAAACTTACTTAGGAGGAAGGGAACAGAGGGTTAGAGTAAGACACTCAGTGTCTGAATGGAGAAGAGTTAGTAGTGGAGTTCCACAGGGTTCAGTTTTAGGGCTACTTTTGTTCCTTGTATATGTAAATGACCTACCAGAGTCTGTAAATTCATTCATGAATATGTTTGCAGATGATGCAAAGATTGTGAAGAAAGTAAAAAACGAGAACAATGGTAGAGAACTTCAGGAGGATCTAAATAATCTGCATGAGTGGTCAGAAAAGTGGCTAATGAAATTCAATACTTCAAAATGTAAGGTAATGAGAATGGGTACAAGTGCAAGAAGGCCCAAGCTTGACTACTCGGTGGCTGGAGTACAACTTCAAGAGACAGAAAATGAGAGATCTAGGAGTAAACATACTGGCAGATTTGTCTCCATAAATACATATAAATGGCATAGTAAGGGCAGCATAAGCATTCTTATCAAATGTAAGGGTAGCCTTCAGGCACATGGACAAGGAAATGTTCAGAAATATTTATGTAACCTATGTGAGGCCAAAACTCGAATATGCAGCCCCCTTTTGGAATCCGCACTTGAAAAAGCACATAGCTAAGCTTGAAAAAGTTCAAAGACATGCCACGAAACTGGTGCCAGAAATACGCAATCTCAGTTATGATGAGAGGCTGAGGGAATTAGACTTACCATCACTCGAAGCTAGAAGAGTGAGGGGGGGATATGGTAACAGTCTTTAAATTCCTTCATGGTTATGATAGAGTGGATAGGGATCGATATTTTGATATGGCTGGCTCTAGAACTAGAGGTCATAGTTTGAAGCTTCGTAAGAAAACTTCTTTTTCGGTGTAAGAAAATACTTTTTCGGAGTAAGAGTAGTTGATAATTGGAATTCGCTAGGCGAGGAGGTAGTTAATGCTATCTCAATCCATAGTTTTAAGGACAGGTATGATAAGTATCACTAAGTCTAAAATGGAACCGATGAGGAGACGGGAAGATACGAGCTTTGGGCTCTTTCCCGTAAACACAATTAGGTAATCACACCAAAATTCTTCCAGCTTTTCAGTTCTTCTTCTTTTGCTTTGATAAGTTCATGATATTCTGTATTTTCACAAGCCATTACTATGTCACTAGGTTCCTGTATTCTATCCTCATCCAATACAGGTACCCATTTTTCTACATCTCTATACCACTCAAGAGCTGAAATGCAGCCATCTTCATGTTCAATATTCCTCCTCCTACTGTATTTTCCTGTGGATATTCCAGCACGACTATGCTCAGTTACTGTCTGCCAATTATCTGACTCTTTCAGTAGGAATTTCACCCTGTGCTATCTTTGGAATACTTTTGAAAATTGCACTTCCCTTAGTTGTGTCCTTATTGTGGTGTGGTCCTCTCTTTCCTCTGTTTTATCACAACTTTTGTTTTCTAAAAAATTTTCATCTGGATTTATAACTGCTTCTATCTCCTTACTTTTTCTTTGATGCCTCAACATATCAAGTAGTGAATTTCTTCCTTGTTCAGTATAGTATCTCCTGAAAATGCGTTTCATGGGCTCTTACAATATTTGAACCATATTTCAATGATTGCATCAGGCCCTTTCCCTTCCTTTTGCTCTTCACTCTTAAAATACACATGATCGCCATTTTTAAAAGCTATTCCAGTATTTCTCACATCATGTCTTAGTGCCCGACGTATTTTCTCAGAGGTTTCAGTAGCAATAAAAGCTTTTCTTGCTGAGTAACTAGCATTGAGATGTTTAGCTATCATTTCACTACATGTTGTACCTTCCAGTGCAGGAAGTTCGTCACTCATGGTACATGGCAGTTTCAGACACCTTCCGTATACAAGATTATAAGGGCTGAAACCCCCTGTCATCTGAATGCAATTTTTTTAGCATTGATTGCCCATGCTAAAGCAACTTTTAAAGACAATTCTGGTTGCTCTGCTTCTATTTTTGTCACCATTTCATCTATGACCGCATGATTCCACTCACACAGGCCATTACTGAAGGGGGAATATGCAGCTGTATGCATCACCTGAATGCTCATATTATCGTACATCTCCAAGAACGTGTTGTTAGCAAACTCACCACCATTATAAAAAATCTTTTCAGGGGCTCCTACGCCAGTTCCCGACCAAGTCACTATAATTTTCTCAACTATCTACTTAGGTTCTCTACTTTAAATTACACATGATTTTGAGGACCTTGTTGCCATGTCTACCATATGCAGAAAATATATACTGTACCTCCTTTCATATACTCCTTTAGATCTATTGCTACAATTTCGTTGAATTCCTTTGTCATAATCACACTTACAATTGGCCTTGATGGCATTTTATTATACTACATGCATATATCATAGTTATTTGACACTTCTTGAGCATATACAAAGCACATCTCGTCTTTTACACCAACATCTTTAAATAGCTGCATCAGTGGGATGACCAAATTGTGGGTGCAGTTTTTCAGTTTTCTTCATCTTTTCTTATTCATCATCATCTAAAGTTAGCATTATTTCTTCTGTTTTCTTCCTTCTATCGCAATATTATTTTCCAAGTCCAGTCTCATTTGTGCTGTCTTCATTGATTTCTCGCTGAATAGAAGGGGAATAGAGCAATTTACCACTTTAGCTGTTACATTTGCTTTGTCACCTGTAATGTTCTCTGGAGATTTTACCTTTTTCATTGATCTGTACACATTACTGTCACCAAATCTAAATGTTGCTTCACTTTCTTCCTCTTCTATCATTAACTTCTCCTCTTCTGAAAACGTCTGTACATACGATTTCAACCAGTCAATACCACAAACTGTAGAACTGCATGCTGTATCGAGAATAGCATAACTAATAGACTTTGTTATCAACACTGACATCATTTCAGGACTTTCAACAACAGCATATGACTCTGCTTCGTGTACTTCTTCATTTGCACTATTTACATACACATTTCTCGGACATGCTGCAGACAGATGGTACTTGGATCCACATAAATAACACTTTCTAACTTTACCATATTTATCAGCAGTTTTTTCAGCCACTTTTCTCACTTCTATATGCTGTTTCTTCCTCTAAATCCTGCACGGCCTCTTCCCCTCGTGACCACATTTACCTCCTCTGTGTTAAACACTGGCTCAGATTTTAATACTACTGCAGGAGTCTCACTTAGGCCTACATTACATAACACTGCACCCAATGACAATACTTCTTGGTATTCCCACCTGTGGGCCAAAGAGGGAGGTCCGCTCACCCTCAAGGGAGAACATCAATGAACAAAAACTTCTTGGCTTGCAAAAAATTTCTTTAAGGCTTGCTGAATGGACTCAAACATATTACCTGATCCACTGAATGAGACTGCTGTCAACACTATTTGTTTGTCATTAACCTCTAGGCCAACATTATCCAGTAGTTTGAATGCTAAACTATACTTTGGTATAGTCCCTTAATACTTACCTAAAACTGCACTTCTTTTCACAAATTGCAAAATATACTTCTCTATAGTGTCTTCCTTTTCCTTTTTGTAGCTATCAAATTTTATCCATGCTTCATACGCTGCTGACATTTCATCCTTTTTATACCACTTATTCAAGCAGCCTAGCAAAACTTTCACTCCGTCGTCATTTGCTAATTTGTCAATGTCAATCTCTTCAAAAATCTTACACCTCACCTGGTTTCCTTCTGGGAATGACAGGGCAATTGTCATAGTTTGTTTCTTCTTTTAAATACTTGTGATAAGCTGCCATACTTTTAATTCTTGTTTACAGCGGCCGTAAGTTTTGTCTCCTCTAAATATTGGCACTTGCGCCCGGCCACAATCACTATTGTTGGTCATCTTTTCTTTGTTATTTTCGTCTTAATACTCATCAATTTCCTTCCACCTGCCACAAACAATGTTCTGCTACCATTTGTTGGGCTAACAGATCAATGTGGCAGGATAAATCAATAAAAGACATACAATATACAGCTTTATATCGTAGCAAAAAATGACATCCTACACCGACTGCTTCTCTCCATTCTACTCTGATCCCAACAAAAAGAAATGAACAAAAGATGCTTGAGAAGCATAATATTGTATACAAATAATTTGAACAGAATGAACACATAGTGCCATGTAAAACATTTTCTAGATATAGCAAACTCCCAAAAGGGGGCCAGAGTAGCTCAATGGTAGGGTGCAAAAGCTAGGAAGCGACAGGTGCAAGTTCGATCCCAATGCGGGGTGTTAGGAAGGGCATCCAGCCTTAACCCCCTATTCCAACATGTCTGTGTCCACCCCCACTAATTGTCTTCTCAGTGTTTTCTTGATGCCCAAGCCCGATGAAGGCACTTTTCTTTGCCTGTCTTGGTGTCACACTAAAAAACAAAACACAAATGTAACATAAAACAGAGCATTATTATAAAAGTCCCATTAAATTATATGATATTCAGACATTCTTTTATTTAAGAACGATTTAACTTCCAGAAGTATGTTCCTAAGTAGAATTGTTCGTAAGGCGTGATTAAGTAAAAAATAGTACTGTATAGTATATACATATGCAATACTGTACAGTACTTAGGCTAAAGACACTTGACTAATACATAAAACAAAGTATACAGTATGAATGAATTTTAGTACAGTAATAATAATGTAACAATACAGTACAGTACAATAATACATACATTAAGATATGGTTAGTTAATGGGTTGGTTTTTGTTCGTGTCTGTGAATGTTTGTAACTCGGATGTTCGGAAGTAGGGGAACGTCTGTGCAGTACAACTATAAATAAAATAATGATCCAATTTCTGATATATATCTATTAATAATGTCACTTTTTTCCTTTTTTTTAATGTATACATGTCATAATTAACCCCATTAAGGGGGTGGACACAAGTCAGATTGACCCTGTGGTAGGGTCAATCGTGGGTCTGTTGCCTCCAGAGTCGAACATTCTAACCACTGTACTTTTGTCAAAATCAAGAATAAATTACATGTACTGAGCAAGTTTACATTGGTAGATGAGTTTTCCTTACATCATTTATTTTCCCACACAAGGAAAGTATCTAAAGTAACCTCCTACTTTTATAATTTTCATCTTATGACTTTTTTAGATTAATAAAATAAGTACAAGAGTAACATACACTAACCTAGAATACGGCTTGACTTGTTGCTCTTGACGATCTTTCAGTTTGCTTAATATAGTTGTTCTCCAAGGTTCGGAATGCAAGGCAGGGCTACCTTCACTCAAAAACCTGAGGAAGAAAATAAAGATGACACTGACAGTCAATTTAATATCAATAATGACAAGGGGTTGTTGTTGTTGTTCTCTAAGCTGTCTGGCCAAACAGACCCGAGTCCCTAAGGAAGGTCGCTGCCGATCCAGGGCTTTCCCACAGAGCTGTCAAGGAGTGTATGCTGTATTGATGGCTTAAATGGTTCTGTGCGGTGCTCTTCCATAATGTGTTTCCTGGGATGCTCTCAAGATTTATGGCTAGAGGGAGTCTTCAATAAATGACTGCCGGAGAGTCATTTCTGTGGTTTCATGGTTTCAGCTTGCAAGTTCCCATCTCATTCCCTCCTGAGAGCAACAAACCCCCTTCTTTGATGCTTTAAACCCCTTAATGGTCTTCTTCCCTTGATAAGCACAAAATGCATTTTGTGGTAGAACCATACAGTCTCATCGACATTAAAAATATATTCTCTAAGGTATGATCTTTCAATGGTGACTTCAGCCATTCCAAATATTGCTCTGCAGCTATTTTATCCCCACTTATAACCTCTTCATATCCTTTAAGGCAATGCAATCCCTCTATGAATCGTGAAATGATAAAACCATTTCTTGCATGAAAAGAACCCTAAACACACAGACATGCACATGTACTTGAAAGTCAAATATGTTATTGGCCTGTTCGCTTTAAGACACTCAAGTTTCTGGGTCTTGATCTCCATCTGCATCGATGGAAGTTTCTCAGTTTTGACAATGGCTCCTTTACAAAGTTTACTTTATTGTTTATGGAAACATCTTTGAAACCTGTGATGCAGACACCACATATACAAGTTCACATTGGCAATGTTGGGTTTGTTTCGTTCAGTGCCTACATGCTTTTTGTAATGTCCATCACGATGCATGTGTGGACATGCTTCTTACTCTCGGCTTCAAGCTTCCAGGATTTTTTATGCACTGAAAGTACTGCAGTTATGAAAACAGGCTTGTTGTTATTGCTCCTTAAGCTGCCTGGCCAATAGCCCCGAGTCCTTAAGGGAGGCCACTGCCAATTCTGGGCTTTCTCACATAGCTCTCAGAGAGTGTATCTTGTGTTGTTAGCATATGTGGGTGTGCAGTGCAATTCTTCCATAATGTGTTTCCAGGATTGCTCTCAAAGTCTCCAGTTAGAAGGAAATTCATTTCTTGGTGGAGAAAAACTTGTTGCTGAGTGTGTAGGGTTGAGAGATCGAGTAATCACCCATGTGATTGAAAAGTAAAGGTACCTAATAAAATGCTCAGGTAAAGTCAAGAGTGCACTTGCAAAGACCACATGTGAACTGAGTGTACGAGTGAAAGCGTGAGGGAAATGACCTCCACGCACCTCCATGTGTCTTCTAAGTTTCGCAGATTGCATGCCAGTTAACTGAAACTTGTTTTTTGGTGAAAAGATACATGATGCACCTAAAGTCAAGAGGTCTCCTTTATTCTTATTTCTGCCTTGTCCTTAAGCTTAGAGCCCAAACAGGATTAGCACTGAAACAGCTGGTGTGAAAATGAGCTTAACACCCAAACAGCTGGCATCAAAATCGGTTTCACACCTAAACAACCAGCGCCAAGATGGGTTTAGAGCCAAAACAGCAGGTGCTACAATGGGCTTAGCACCCAAACAGCCAGTGCCAAAATGGGTTTAGAGCCCTAACAGCCAGTACCAAAATAGGCTTAGTGCCCAAAAAGCCAGTGACAAATTGGGCTTAGTGTGCAAACAGTCAGTATCCAAACAGCTGGCGCCAAAATGTACCATGCCCCATTGAAAGCCATCAATATCATACATGCAAAGTCAATGATTAATAATGGACAAACTTCACTACATATTTTTCTGAGTTTAAAACAAAAAACTTGAAAAAATGAGACAAAGTATGATTTTATATGAGTACACCCAACAGCTTATAAATTTCATTACCTATACTAATTAATAATTTTTATTTAATCATTCCGTTACTGTGAAAAACTCGAGAGCAAAAATACAGCAATGATGAAATTTATATATATTCAACAGCTTAAAAGTTTATTATATTCATCACCTAAACCTCATAATTAATTCATTCTCTAAGGTGAAAAAACTGAAGAAAAAATTCACCGATGGTAAAATTTACGTTTATTTCCAAAACAAATACAAAAATAAGTTCCTCTTATTCCAGTAATTTAAAGAGAATACAATAGTCATATTGAGAAATGCTTATTATATTAGCAAAAGAATATTTAAAAAAATGAAAAAATAATAGGGGTTGCAGAAGGAGCTAAGAAGAGAGACTGAGGAATGTGTGACTTCAAGTGCATGTGTGCTTTGACTCGGCCACCCCCATTAGGAGAGGGATTGCGACCTGTATATGTACGTGTGTAGATATGAATAACAGCTAATATCAATGTACGATATACATGAAAAAAATAAAAATAAAAATAACCCTTTCTTTTTTATTTCAATAACTATTCTTATATTAAATAGGAAGTTACAAAGATTGAAACTATCTATCTATCCATTGTAATATAAATAGATGGATAGATAGTGCTCAGTGGTAGAGTGTGCAGGTCGGGAAGCATCTAAAGCAGGTTCGATTCCACTGAGGAGATAGGAAGGTCATGCAGGCTTTATCCCTTTATAGTTCCACCATGTCTGTGACAACCCCCATTTATATGAGAACTAATTGGGATACATTAAAAGGTGCAGTCAGAAATATTATTTAGAAAGTGCTACAATTAACAAGCAGTAAATGCATTACATACCAGTCAAGATCAAAATCATTATAAAGCCAAGATATATTTATTTGCTCTCAACTGTATTTACATATAAATAAAATACAGAAACACAAAAGGAAATCTTTATAATTCAAGCTTGAACAACATACTGCAGCATATTTTATTCCATCAAGCATATCTATGACAGAGTCGCTATAGATAAAAAGTCATTAAATATCAACAATAAAATCAAGAAGCTAACAGGCTCATGCATACAGGATAGGTCCAAATGTTATATTGCAAAGCAAATGGTATGATTTAGCACATAAATTACTAATGGCAACGAAAATATACATTTTTAAGGAGGTCTTAACCTTTTGGCCAGCAAATTTTTTTCCAAAAAAATTTGCAGTTCCAGACGAATTAAGTGAGGAAAAAATCAGGTCTTTTGATGCATCTCGCCACTTACTGGAAAGGCTGAGAGGCTATAAGTGGGGTTGGCAGACATATAATTAAAACTGAAATACTCGTCTCTGCATTTAGAAGGCTCAGAGAGAGCCAGACTAGTTCAAAGCCTAGTTTTACATGACTACTTCTTGATGAGATATTTCGTCCTTAATAAAATATATCAGACGGGATAAAAAAAGATATTTCGTCGCTGCCAGGAAAGAGATTAATTCAACTGATCAGATAGCTACCAACAAATGCCAGATTATATACAGAACCCCAATTTCCACATAAAAGTTATTTTATATTATCTTAAATAAGACTTCACTTACCATTTGGGCATATTATTTGCTCGTATCCGACAACCTCCGCCAGAAACCCACATCCATAAATGCTCCGTTTGCATGGCCAAAAGATCGTAACTGGGTCCATCTTCACGGGGAATAATGAGACTTCCTTGTACCAAACTTGACTCACTCCCAGCGCTGCTGCCGCTCGCATGACGTAGGCGAGCTTCGTTCCATTCCTTACTTGTGCCAAAACTACCCAGCGACGCTCCTGGTTTTTGATCAAAGGCAGATGGCATCGTCTTAGCAAGAATTTCACTACTAAAGTTGTCATCTGACTGTTTCAGAGAATTCGTATCACATGGTTTCTCACACTGACTGCCAGTAGCAATGTCTCCATTAGGTACGACTTGAGTCTCCAAGTTGTATCTAGATGAGTTGGTGCACTCGCGCAAGTCAGAATTCAAGGTTTCTCCACTTCTACTTACTTCAGTGTCTGTTTTATTCAGCGAACAGTCGGCACAATGCTCAGCTGCATTGAGATTACTTTCCGGATCCTGATCCTCAGACGATATATCTTCCAACACTAAGTCATGATCCTGAGCATCCGATTTATGGCCATCTTGACTTTCTTCTTTTTCCTCCAGTTTCAAGTGATCAAACGCAGTCTGCATACTAAACATATCACCTGGATCAGTCTGCAGACTAAGATCGCCGCTCTGGTTAGGACTATCAGAGATTTCATTTGAGTCGCTCTGAACAGATGACCGTGAAGTATTAGGAAATCTGAACGTTTGACTTGGAATACTGATTGAAGCTGGATTAGGAGTAGGGCTGCGACTCTGGTCTGGCGAATCACAGGAGCCAATTGGTAAGCATATGGAACGCCATGTGCGTCCGGTGAGTTCAGCTTCTGTCACTCCAGTTCTCACCAGTATAGAATGGTCATCCTTGCCAACACCCCAGACCTGAAGTAAAAAGCAATAAAACCAGCTCAGGAATGATTTTTACTGCTAAACTTTTTTCTATATAAAATGGTACACATTTACAACTACTTCTCTCACGAATGTGACACTGGGTCAGGCAAAGAAAATTGCCCTTATTGGGCAGACACCAAGAAGACATAAAGCAAAGAGAAACAGAGACGTTTACATATTAATTATTTTTCATGAAAATCTTTTGGTAATGCTTGAAATTTTTTTGTCTAGTACACCTAAAGATTGACAGAAAATAAAAACAGACAAACACCCTAAAGTGATTTTTAATGGAAAAATGTTGACTATGCTAATATAAACGATATGTACATTATCGCTTTAATCACACTACCTGATCGTCAGGCCCGATGGCTATCATATTTAAAAGTCCCACCATTAGTAACCAGAATGTTCCCTTATTGTCACTTGGCACCTTGACTTGCACTCCCTCTGGAGATGACTCAAGACCTCTCCTAAACCATATGCGATGATCTCTTGTTAGACCCCAAACGGACTTCACACCCACAGCCAGCTGTAGTAAACGACTTCCTTCAGGAGATTCCAAAACAGTCCAGTCCTCACCTGCGAAGAGATCATTTATGTAAAGCACTATTACATATTGAATTCTGTCTGTCTATGTGAACTAAATGATCTAACTGGTATTGCAAATCTGTTCTGCCATACTGATTTAGTCAACATGAACTAAAAGATCCACCTGATATTAAGAATCTGTTCTGTCATATTGATTCTCTCTACATGAATTAAAAGATTCACCTGGTATTCCGAAAGTGTCCCATCACACTGAAATTTATCTGGCAACATGAACTAAAAGATCAACCTGATACTCCTAAGCTGTCTTGCCATATTAATTTCCATCTGTCTACATGAACTAAGAGATACACCTAGTATTCCAAAACTGTCCAGTCATACTTGATTCATTCAACATGAACTACAAGAACTCGCTGGTATTCAAAAACTATCTTATACTGAATTCTGTTTGTCAATATGAACTAAAAGATGAACATGATATTACAAAACTGTCCTGTCAAATGTGTTTTCTGTCTGTCTACATGAACTAAATAAGCCACCTAGAATTCCCAAACTGTCCTGTCGTACTTGATTTCTATCAGTTTAAGTGACTTTGGGGGATACATCTCACTATTACAGATCTAAATACAGAAGATGGCAATTTTTCTGAAGTATTTTAGGCAGTCTTTTTTTTATTCTAATCATGGCCAGGTACAGTCTAAAACTGTAGCTTACTAAATATCACGTACCTCCTCATTCAACTCTATATAATTTGATATAAGTTACAAAACTAAGGAATACAATAAATTACTTAATAATCATACGAACTTTAGAGCTGATATGAGCTTAGAGGATATAATCACTGTCTATGCATTCGTACAACTTGATTCTGTACTATACAATATTTACTGATATCATATTCCATCCACGCAATACAGAGGAACCTCAGTTTCTCCTCCTCTACCTGTTGGATTGTCTCTGGTTATTCCTGTCCTTATCATGGCACAACCATCCCAGGTAACTGCCCATACGCGACCAGAACGCCCTACCCATATAGAAGTGAAATCTTGATCGGCTGGGGTAGCAATATGAACCCATTCACAACCTTCCGGGCAAGTTGCATCAACACCTTTTCTTACCATAACCTGCAGGTGTTAAAAGGATATTTTATCAGTGGCATGGTATCAGGAGAATTGCCCCTGGAAAACTGCCCCACAGAATGAATGCCCTAAGTCAAATGTCCCAATGATTCTCCAATAAGGAGAATTGTACAATAATAAGATTTAGGTTAGGTTAGGTGACATTAGCTAACTGTAGGTTACGTCAAAATTTGCACTGTAGGCGATTTTAAGTTCATAAACATATATAGGAATAAAATAAAATATCTGGGGCAGTTGTCCTATGAGGAAAGTTGTCCAGGGAGTAACTGACATTGAAATTTATTCATCCTTTCTTATCCATTGCTTATGTGCTCCTCTTTTGTTAAGAAACTAGTAAACAACAAAACTCCTTCAAAATCACTGTATATACTTTTTTTTACAATATGTGTCCCTATTAGTCTCCATTATGCAGGCAGACAAAGACAGATTGGAGCTGAGGAATTTGAGCTGGATGCCTGTCCTAACGCCCTGTGGTGGCCTTGATTGTAGCTCTCATCTCCTGAGTAGAGTATTCAGAAGGTGATTCAAGTCAGCATTAGCTTTGAAATAGAGATTCTATAACAATATTATATAAAAATATCATTCAGTCAATAGCTTAGTATTTTTTTGTTTTATGTCTTTGTTAATCCTCAATTGCGTGGGGAAGGACATTGACTGGTAGGAGCTGTGGAATTAAGGCCGGATGCTTTTCCTAATGCCTCACGGTGGGCGCAAACTCAATTCTGTTACCTACTGGGTCAAACGCTCTACCACTACACTACAGCACTCCCCAGTCAATACCTCAGTATAAGATATTCATATTAAGAAATCATGTGATCTGTTTTATGTCATGGACTCCCTTTTCTACTACTTGGTAGGTGTGGCCATTAACTTGCGCAAATGCCCTTCCTAACCTCAGACCGTGGTGGGCCGCAAACCCTCGACCTGATGACTCCAAGTTGCGAGCGCTATCACTTTGCTACTCTGACCCATATTATGAAATCACAATGATCAAAATGATTATAAGCTTTAATCTGACTTACTCTTCCAAGGGCAGTAACACCCCAAACCATTAGTTTATCCGCATCGCCCCCAGATACTTCTCCACCTCCAACACTTATATCAATGAATGGTTCCTGATAAGATGAAAAGAGTTTATAGGATACATATAGCTTTTCTTAGAAGTATTATAAAATAAAATAAAAATTTTTTGTGTATGTTTTGAGTCTTTATGAATCCCCATACGTGGGTTGACAGATGGACTGAAACTGGCTAATTAATGTTTGATGCCCTTCTTAATGCCGCAGCGTAGATTCAAATGTGGGTCTGTCACCTTGCGAGTCGAGCACTTTACCACTACGCTACAGCGGTCAAGTATATTAATACAAATATAGAGAATTTAATCATTTGAACTGAATAAACCAAAACAAGAATACAAGAATCAAAACAGACAGCAATTATTCCAAAATACTTCAATGATTGTTTTCAAAATAGCCATAATTTACAATTGCCAAATATAATATCTAAAAAAAAATTCAATTGGCAATACTGCCACAGACAGATGAACCTTGCCAACTTACCCTGTGGATGACACAAGCAGGGTGGTGGTAGGGGGAATTAAGGCAATCCTCTATCCCCAAGAAACATAGAAGAATGATGAAGGTATATTGGTTTCTGGTGATTGTGTGCTTTGACTCAGCCACCACCTAACAAGGGGGATTGCAGAAAGGAGCTCAAAGAAGTGATTGAGGTATATTGGCTTCTGGCAAATGTGTGCTTCGACTCAGCCACCCTTCTTACAAGGGGGATTGTGGCCAGGAAGATGAGAGGAGCAATCGAGGCATATTGCTTTCTGGTATAAATATGTGCTTGGAATTGGCCACCCCCTTACATGCGGAATTGTAGCCAAGGAGCTGTGAAGAGTGATCAAAGTTATTGGCTTCTGGTGAATGTGCGCTGTGACTCAGCCACCTCACTTAAAAGGGGAATGCAGCCACTGAATACGTATGCATAGGCACTAATTCAAACAAATACATATATAGCGTACAAAAAGAACTTAAAATCAGACCTGGGTATGATCTTGATGAATGGAAGGCACGGACGACCAAGTGTCTAGGGCGACGTATCGTCTGTAACGCACCCACTTTCTTCTTCTCACGTAGGAGTTCCATTTCCGGTCGGCTGTGTAAGTTCTAGGAAAATCAAAGGCGTAGGTCCATGCCTGAATATAACCCAAAGTGTACATGATTAGCTTAGGCAACTTAAAATTACAGAAAACTTAACAATGTTTAACTAGAAGTGTTTAAACTACTGATGAAGGGGTTTTCAGTTGCTTCATTATACAGACTGTGCTGTCCCATTAGTAAAAGGTTACCATTATAGAATTATAATTAAGGGCACAGGCAAGGGACAGTGATAGCACAGAGCCCAACTATATAAGTACCATATAACCGGGGCTAAAACCCCCTTTCCAATTACGTGGACACAGTGATCTGCAGGTAATAGCTGAATAATCAGATAAATAGATCTACTAGAAATCAACGACCCCCCTGATCAATTGCCCAATTTCATTGGTAATGAAATATGACAGTGAAAGGTACTCCAGCCCTGGTTCTGGGTAGATCCAAAATATGCGTTTAACTATCACCAAACTTACAAGGTGAATTTCAATATATTCCACCCAGAATGTATGCCAAAATGAGACACGTGACATTTGACAAAGTGAATCATCACGTTCACTACTAATTGTAGAAACTAGAAGCATGAGCTTTACGTCAATTAAAATAAAAAAAAAAAGCATTGCCGTACCTCTTTGTCCAAGGCTTGACCTTCATGGGTATGGTGCAGATACCATGGGGACTCCCATGACCACGCTAATGTTGGGAGAGTAATGCTAGTCAGAGGTCGGGGCGTGAGACCATCAGCGGAAGAGAAGGGCGCTCGGTCCGTTGGCAACAACACACTACTGAAGCCTTCAACTGGGTTCCAACGCTGATGAACATATGGGGCGAATTTAAATAGTGAGGCAGTTAATATAATACAGAATACTGCATTAATACATTTGTAATAATCATAAATTATTTCAAGTGTCACTATAAATCCCCAATTGGGGATGGATACAAACTGAAGCTTGGAAATTAAGTCTGGATGCCTTCCTATTGCCCCGTGGTGGGTTCAATCGCTGTTCTGTCACCACTCGAGTCGAGCATTCTGACCACTACGCTACAAAGTGTACTAATGAATGATGTAGACAATACGCAAAATTGCAGAGAGTACTAAATACAAGAATTAGTTTAATTACCTGGTTCTCATAAGCTTCCTCACAAACACGAATGGGAACACTGGAACCATACACATACACGTATATCTGATGATCACCCCCAAGGGCCCACACGGCTGTTTCATGAGTTGATACCCTTTTGAATTCTACCCCAAGGTATGGGAGCTCACGCCACACGGCTTGATCGGTCGCAAGGCTGAAAACGCGACCTCGGTTGTTTACCGCAAACACTTGGGAGGACGGCATTTTCTATCTTTTACAGTACTGTCTGTTTGTTTTGCCACCGAGATTCAAGAAGTGGAAGACCACAATCTGAAATAGAATTAGTAGTTATATATGACAAATTTACAAGTACAAATACAGATATAACAGGATTTGGTACTTCTAAATAATAGGTTAAAATTTTTTTTATTTTATGTGTTGCTATTAATCCTCATTATTGGGGTGAAAACAGACAGTGTTAGGCAGGGGAATTAAGGCTGGAGGCCCTTGCTATTGCCCCATGGTGGGCTTGATTGCAGCTCTGTTAACTCTAGAGTCAAGTGGAAGCTCTTACAAATTGGTCTACACGTTGATACATGCAATACTTAAGTGAATGAGGGTAGAGAGAGAATGCGAGCATTAAGTATGAATGAGTAGTACCTAACTTGCCATCCCAACCTAATCTTATCTAAGTAGAATGCCCTTATGATTATGGATCTATAGGTAAGATAGACTAATAGTGATATTTAAAACGAGTATTAATCCAATAAACAGCTTCAAAGCCTACTTACGTGGAGAGATATTATTATATACATTAATCTCGTTATATAAATTTCAAAAATGTATGATAGGTATCAATAAAAATGCTCATGTAAATGTTGCTCTTAAACATTTGCTATTTATCATATGAGGTGATAGGAAGGGCATCCAGCCTTTAGTCCCCATCTTTAATCCATTTATGTCTACCCCAAAATGGGGATTGATAGTGATGCAAAAAATATACAAGAAAATGAAATATTACAAGTCTGTAGCACCATTTTATTATTTATATTCTCACCTTGCACTTATATTTAACACCTCCAAACTTGAAAATAAAAGCAAATAAAAACTCATTTCATTGGGTTAATATTTGTTTTACGAACCGCTCCATAACTCGTATTCATACCTCATAACACAGTAATTCTTTGACATATAAGTCTAAAACTCATGTCAAGCACTCCTGGAAAATTGTTACTTTGTGAAAATCACTCAAATAAATTTATAGTTAATTAAAAAAAAAAAAAACAGAGAGGGGCCATTGCATACTCATGATATACACCATGAATTCTCATGTGAGCCACGTTGCTGTATAAACACCCAAATTTACCCTATTAAGGTATAAAACTAACTAACCTAGGTTAATTAGATAAGTATCTTAATGGGGTACAATTGGATATTTATACAGCAGCACAGCTCATATCAGAACTGATAGTGTCTCTCGAGTATACTGTATAACAGCTCCTCTTTGGTTTTACTTATTTCTGATGACTGACTGGTTTTACATTATGGATTCTCTTGTCTATTAATAGATAAGAAAGTACCTTCTGGCGAAGGACTTTGGTTTTGACAAGTGCAACTGTTACCCTGAGAGAATACCCTTTCTAACATCAAACTGTGGCGGGCTACGAACCCACGACCCGGCGACTCAGAGTCGTGAGCGTTACCACTCGGCCGCTTTACTTGCTTTTAATAAATAACCATAAATGTTTTTTAATAATTACTCATAAATATATTGAAGTAATTTTTACCAAAGTAATAGTTATCCAGGAGTGAGTGACGTGAGTTTTAGACATTTATGTAAAAAAATGACAATTTTATGAGGTATAAATAAGAATTACGGAGGGGTGCATAAAACAGACCTTAACTAAATTACTATTAAAGGAGGTACAGTATATACAGAAGCTCCCCAACTTATGAACAACCGAGTTATGAACATTCACAGATAAGTACAAAAACCTTCCCATTCTCTACCCATGTATTATTGTATGTAT
This sequence comes from Halocaridina rubra, assembly GCA_037179515.1. Classification (NCBI taxonomy): domain Eukaryota; kingdom Metazoa; phylum Arthropoda; class Malacostraca; order Decapoda; family Atyidae; genus Halocaridina; species Halocaridina rubra. Next base: position 22,739 of record JAXCGZ010022788.1, on the reverse strand, counting down.
TACTATAATGTACTGCATTATTACATTATTATTACTATAATGAAATTCATTAATACTGTGTACTTTATATGTAGTCGTAAAGTGTCTTTAGCCTTAGTACTGGAAAGTATTGAATATGTATGTACACTCAGTTCGCTTTTTACGCGTGTTTAAAATACACGAAACTGGAATAATGTCCCCAAAAATAACAGTAAAAAAATACGAAACATACAAATAACACCTGCCCAGAAAATTAGAACAAAAAATTTTCATTTTAGTATATAAGTGAACTCCTAGGAGGCTCTTCCCCAGCATAGTGCGTGGATATACTGTATCTCTTGTTCTAACTATGTTTGTGTTTTCAGTTATTTATATTTTAAAGATTATATATTGTACTATCATGGCCAGTAAACGCTCAGGAAAAGACTGTGGAAGTGCTTCTACTCTCAAAAGAGCGAGAAAGGCAATAATTCTTGAAGTAAAATTGCAAGGGTTAGGCCATTATGAGCGCGGTGAGAGTACGGTCACCATTAAACCAGCGATGCATCTCAGTGAAAGCACGCTGCGCACTATCCATGAAAATGCAGAAAAAATAAATGAAAGAGCAAAAGCTGGTGTTAGTTTAACTACGGCTAAGTCTTCATATTCTCGATCAGATATGGAGAAAATGAAAAAGAAAAATGGTAAGTACGTGGATGAACATTAAGTGTGTGGATATATCTCTTTGTCTAACTGTGTTTGTGTTTTCAGTTCTTTTATATTTTATAGATTATAGTACTGTACTATCATGGCTAGTAAATGCCCAGGAAAAGACTGTGGAAGTGCTTCTACTCCCAAAAGAGCAGGAAAGGCAATAAGCCTTGACGTAAAACTTCAAGTGTTGGCCCGTTATGAGTGTGGCGAGAGTACGGTTGCCAGTAAAAGGGCGATACATCTCAGTGAAAGCAGGCTGCGCACTATCCGTGAAAATGCGGAAAAAATAAAGAAAAGTGCCAAACCTGGTGTTAGTTTAACTGCGGCTAAGTCTTCACATGCGCGATCGGATATTATGGAGAAAATGGAAACAATGCTAAGTGCGTGGATGACAATTAAGAACAAACAGCAAACAAACTTTGCCATATAATATCGTCAGGGAAAAAGCGTGTGAGATATACGAACATTTGAAATCCCAGGTGGAAGGCGAAGAAGTAAATCCCTTTACAGCTAGCTCTGGTTGGTTTTCAAATTTTCATCATAAGTTTGGTTATTTCAACCGAAAATTAAAGCCGAGAGCGCATCAGCTGATACGGAGGCGGCAAAACGGTTTCCTGCCGAATCGAATGCCATCACAGACGAAGGGGGATATACGTCAAATAAGATTTTCAATATGGACGAAGCTGCTTTATTCTGGAAGCGAATGCCAGAAAGGACGTATATTTCCATAGAAGAAAAACATGCTTCAGGATATAAGGCAGCAAAAGATTCCTTTACCCTACTGATTGGTGCTAACGCTGAGGGCGACAAGAAACTGAACCCGGTAATGATATATCATTCCGAAAATGCCTGTGCACTAAAGGGTTACTATAAAGAGTTACTTCCAGTGCACTGGTTGTCAAATAGGGTATTTTTAAAGATTATTTCTTGACACGTCTCCCAAACGAGTTAGAAGTGTATTGCAAGAATCAGGATTTACCCTTCAAAATTCTTCTAAATTTAGACAATGCTCCATTCCATCCTCTGTCAATTGCCGATCTTCATCCTAATATAAGTTTTGTTTCTGCCGCCAAATACGACTTCACTACTCCAACCAATGAACCAGGGAGTAGTGCAGATGCTGAATCGCATTACCTTAAGCATTCTTTTAAAAACCTCAGCAGTAAGACTGACATCAGCATGGGTGACCTTGAGAGAGCAGCTGAGGCCAGCGATATCTTGGCAGTAGACATTAAGAAGACTGCAGTTAAGAATTACTGAAGAGGTTTTAATATCATGCACTCCATTTGGTATGTGAAGGATTCTTGGGCTGAAGTTACACAGTCACGTATTACTGGAGCATGGAAGAAGCTTTGCCCGCAGTTAGTGAACTTTTTCGCAGGTTTCGATCTCAATGATCGGCTGTCAAAGACTAGACTCGAATGCGATCACCTCGCACATCGTGAGGGATTCACCGACATTGATGAGGAGGATGTGGATGCCCTTCTTGCTTCCAACGCAGGGAATTGACAGCCAAGGATTTGGAGGACATGGAAGGTGAATGACAAAGTGAGGCAGCACTTTCTGTGAGCCCCATGAAATCACTCACTGTGAGTAGATTGACTCAAATTTTTCACCTTATAAAGAGTGCCTTGGAAATTTTGGATAAGGACGATCCTAATATAAAGCGTGCAGGCATGACATCTAGAAAGGTCCTGCATGATATTTCCAGCTATAGTGAAATTTAAAAGAAAAGAGGAGGATTGCACGGCAGGCTACTCTTGATGCTTACTTCTCAGTCAAAAGAAGTGATTTTGATGACCCTCAGCCCAGCACATCTAAGCAGTATGAACCCTACCCACAACCAGGGGTTAGCTCTCACCATTCCTCCTTCTCCTCTTCACCTCCCTCTCCTACCGTTTAACTCACCTTTTCAATGCCACCCCAGTCGTCCCAGTATGACTGTTGCTCATCGTACATAGAGTGAGTATACCTCTGTAATCTTTTACGTTTTTTTTATGTTATGTCTTTAATATCATACTACAATATTATATTCAGGCATTGCATAATTAAAAAAGATGAGTTTTCTAGTGTTGTTTTTAATTTTTTTTAATGGTAGCTTTATTCATTTTTGCAGCTAGGGGTTGGCTCTTCCACTTCCTCCTCATCTCCTCCTTCTCCTACCGCTTATGTCACCTGCTTGCCTCAAACACGATCCACGTCTGTTGCTCGCCGTATATAAAGTGAACAGAATGTGTGTAATATTTTTTATTTACACCATTACTGTGCATTGCATAATGAAAAAAAAATTACAGTCTTGCTTTTCTTAATGTTTTTGTTACTGTATCTTTATTTATTTTTGCAGCTAGGGGTTCGTTCTAACGCTTCCCTCTCCTCTTCTCCTACCACTTATGTCAAATGTTCGCCGCCACCATGCTAGGGCCATACCAGTTGCTCAACGTATATAGAGTGAGTAGAACGTGTATTATATTTATTTTTGTAATAGTAATTCAGGGGTTGCATAATGAAAAAAATTTAGTTTTCTAGTCTTGCAAATGTTAATTATTTTTCACTTTTGCAGATAGAGGTTCATTCTCCTCTCTAATACCGCCTATGTCAAGTGCTCACTGCCACCACGCTCATCCCATACCTGTTGGTCACCATATATAGAGTGAGTAGAATGTACTTTATGTTTTTTTTGTTAAAGTAATTCTGGCGTTGCATAATGAAAAAAATTTTGTTTCTAGTCTTGCATAGGTTAATAGTTTTTTTTTTTTGCAGATAGAGGTTCGTTCTCCTCTTCTAATGCCGCTTATGTCAAGTGCTCACCGCCACCACCCTCATCCCATACCTGTTGGTCACCGTATATAGAGTGAGTAGAATGTGTTATATATTTTTTTTTTAATTACAGTACTTCACGCATTGCATAATTAAAAAATTTAGTTTTCTAGTCTAGCATTTGTTAATTGCTTTTTACGTTTGCAGACAGGGATTCCTTCTCCTCTTCTTATACTGCTTATGTCAAGTGCTCACCGCCACTACGCTCGTACCATGCCTATTGCTCACCGTATAATAGAGTGAGTAGAATGTGTTATCTTTTTTTTTTTGTTACAGTAATGCAGGCATTGCATAATGAAAATCTTTTTTAGTTTTTTAGTCTTGCTTTTGTTAATTATTCTTATTTTATCTTTGATTACATTTGCAGATGGGTTCGTTCTAACGCTTCCCCCTCCTCGTCCACTACCGCTTACGCAACGTGCTCACCACCACCATGCTCATCCCATGCCTGTGCACCGTATATAGAGTGAGTACAATGTGTTTTACATTTAGGCATTGCATATTGAAATTTTCATTTTTAGTTTTTTAGTCTTGCTTTGGTTATTTCTTATTTTTATTTTATCTTTGTTTATGTTTGCAGATAGAGGCTCGTTCTCCCGCATCCTCCTCCTCTTCTACCGCTTAAGTTATGTGCTCACTGCCACCATGCACTTCCCAGTGTATGCCTGTTGCCCACTGCATAATAGAGTACAGTATGTTAATTTGCTTGCTGTACAGTAAATCTGAATATCTTTTGTACTCTTAAAAATAGCTACAGGTCTTTCTGCTTTGGTATGTACTTGTAAAATATGTTTTACTTATCTTATATCTTTAGCATAGTGTGTCTATGTACAGTTGTGAAAAGTATCTATGCCCATTATCATTGTTTCTTATGGAGAATGACTTGTCACATTATGCAATTTTTACATTACGCGTCACTTCTGAGAACCTATCTTCGTGTTATTCCAAGAACTAGGTGTACTGTACAGCCCTTTTTTTTTTATACCTAAACACAAGTTACGAACAATTCTACATACGAACTAGCTTTTGGACTCTAACTCATTTGTAAGCTGGGGAGTGTCTGTATATAAATTATGTCGGGGGGCATAAAATGAATTTTAACAAAATTTATATTATTTCAATTCAGTTAAAATATAAAATAAGAGTTATGGATAGGTTCATAAAACGAATTTTAACCAAGCTAATGTTGGATGAGGGATAAAATGAGTGTTCTAGATGGGTACGTGAAATAAACGAATTTGAACACCATTTCTGGTGCAAAAAACACTGATTACGTTCCCGTAAGGGGAGTCCGATGGGAATAGCCCCCCGATTAGGGAAAAATAACCTTCAGGTGGTCCGGGGGCGAAGCTACTGATTCAGCCAGACGCGTTTCTCTACGAGAGGTTAGGTTTGGTTAGGACGCACCAAAAATGTTTTTTGTGCCTGAAATGGAATTCAAATTTGTTTATTTCACAACGGAGACTCAGAAAAATGCAGTTTTTATTATTGTTAGAGACTAATCCATTCTTCTAAAAATTTACCAAATCTTAACCGACTTACTATTAGATGAGGTATAACATACGATTTATAGAGAGGAGCATAAAATGAATCTTAACCCAGTTACTATCAGTAGTGGTATAAAATACATGTTATGGAAAGGTGCATAAAACGAATCTTAGCCGAATTTCTATTAGATAATGTATAATATTCGAGATATGGAGAAGTACATAAAGCGAATGTTAACAGCATTAATATTACATGAAGTTAAATATTCAAGCTATGGCGAGGTGCATAAAACGAATCTTAAACAAATTACTATTTGATGAGATATACAATACGACTCATGGAGGGGTACATAAAACAAATCTTAACCGAATTACTATCAGATGAGGTATAATACAAGCTATGGAAGGGCATAAAACGAACCTTAACCGAATTACTATCAGATGAGGTATAATACAAGCTATGGAAGGGCATAAAACGAACCTTAACCGAATTACTATTTAGATATAAATACGAGTTACGGAAGGGTACATAAAACGAACCTTAACCTTTTGTTGTTTCACTACCCGTATCTTACCATAAAAACAATTACACTTTTTACATGATAATGAGTAATATTATCAATGCTAACACGTAACACACAAACAAACGCGTATCAGGACAGCTGTTGCCACGTGTACAATCATTAATTACGAGTATTGAATTTATAAAGTTGAAGTTTTTCACATATAATTAGAAAATTATTATTCCCTACGTAATAGCAAACTGATTTTATATATTTTTGCTTAAAAAACTACAATCGGTAAGAAATTTTTATTAAGAGCTTTGATTAGGGGTTTAGTAGCATTTTGGTAACATTGTCTTTTTAGTTCGAGATCACATTTTTAATTCCAGATCACATAAAAGAGGTTTTTATGTAATAATTCTTAAATTATTGTATTGTTCATTGTAAATAAGATTAAATATTAAAATACATAAACTTATTTTATGTCGCTCTTGATTTGTGTTTATAAAGAAGCTACTTGTTATTTGTGTTTTATTGCGTTGTTTCGTTGATGATGATCTTACTATTATCGCTGTCAACATTATTATCTATCTATCTACCTTGGCTGTTTCCCCCTTTAATTGGGGGGTAGCCGACATCTGAGTAATCAACATAACAAATTTATTATTATTATTATTATTGTTATTATTATTATTATTAACTCTTGCTGTTGGTGTTACTTTAGTCATTATTATTATTATTGTTGCTATCGTACATTGCAGAAGAACACACACTCTCTCTTTCTCCAGGCTAAGCTGAAGATTCATTAGCGGAAACATAAAAGAACTAATCTGCAGAAAATTGGGAAGCAAATTAGAGACTTACCCTAATCGAGTAGGGACGGAATGGGAGGAGGAGGGGAAAGAGCAATCTGCAGAATATAGTTAGAATATGCAAAAAGGCATTTGGTTTGGAAACAAGAAAACTTTCTAAAATTGTCCGACCACCGAGAAATTAAAAGTGAATTTCTGTATTGTTCTGTATTTTGTTTCTGAAGCAGTCGTGTTTGTAACTGTTTCGTATTTGTTGTTTTGCACTTTTTTTTTTTTTGCTTTGCTCTTATTATTCATTATTTATTATCATTATTCATTATTATTATCTATTATTTATTATTAATATTTATTATTATTATTACTATTATTATTAGTTATTATTGTGGTATTTAGTTGTCGTGCCTGCGGTATACCACTGTCGTATTTTGTAGTCGTACTCACTGTCATCTTAGAGTTGTACTTTCGCTGTCACCACTGTCGCGTAGATATTATTATATCCTTCTACGCTCCAAGCCAGGTCTTAATCGTGCAAGGTGATAGATATGTAAAGATACTCAACACTTAATTTATTTAGAAGCTACGGAGTTCCTGTAGTCCTCAATACCCCCGTCCCTTTACCCTATTCTTACAGACGAGTCCTGGATGAAGGCTGCTACGGCGACTGCTCTCTCTGTGACTATGGTCTGTCTGGTGGCTATGGCGGTGGATCTGAATGTCTGTTCTGTGGTTACATTTCCTCTCTTGATTCGCCCAAGCACGATCCAATTTAATTTCAAAGTCGTAAACATATCTTGCTCCAACAACGATTCTGGTAGACTGCTTCATACATCAACAACTCTATCACAAAAGGAATACTTCCTCAAGTTCAGTCATGACCTTTGTTTGAATACCCTTTTGCTATGTCCTCTTGTTGCTGATTCAAGCATAATGAAAATGCCATTACACACTTCCTTGTCATATATTCCACTCATAATCTTAAACATTTCAATCATGTCCCCTCTTGTCCTCCGGTAGGCTAAGGTGTGAAGTTGTAACCTTCTCAGTCTTTCCTCGTATGGAAGGTCTCTCAGTGTGGGTATCAACTTGGTGGCTCTTCGCTGTACATTTTCTATCGCCTCTACATCCCGAACTTTATATGGAGACCAGACCTGGTTGGCATACTCAATATGGGGATGTCCAGAGCTGTATACAGAAGCTTGAAAGTTTCCTCGTTCAGTGCAAAAAACACTATCCGTATGAATTCCTCAAGTCTGTTTGCTTTGTTGATTTTTTCAGCTATATGTTCAGAAATATGTAGTCCACTGTCAATTACCACTCCCAAATCTTTTTTAGAAGACGCTTCTTTCAGCTCCTCTTCAATTTTGTAAATTCTTTTTCCAGCTTTTGTTTTTCCCATTCTCATCTGAACACATTTTCATGGATGAAAGTTAAGCAACCATGTATCAGACCACCATTTAGCTGCATCTAAATTGTCTTGCATTTTATTACAATCTTCCATATCAACTATTTTTCTGAAAATTTTCAAATAGTCCGCATAAAGATACACTTCTCCATTTTCTATAATCTCTGGCAAGTCATTTATGAATATCCCAAACAGCAGTGAACCCAACACCGATCCTTGTGGAATGCCGCTGATTACATCACTCCAGGTGGAGGCTTCTCTGCTGATGATCACACGCTGCTGTCTGCTAGTCAGGAAGGACTTGATCCATTCATATATGTCTCCTTTTATGTTGTATCCCTCTATTTTCTCACACAAGCGGCGATGCAGGACGTTGTCAAATGCTTTCCTGAAGTCACAATAAGCGACATCTACAGCCCCTCCCTCATCTAGAGTAATAACCCAGCTGTTCATAATTCGTATTGACTGTAGCACCGTTGATCTCCCAGTTATGAATCCATATTGTTTGCTGCTAAATAATTTATTTTCCTGCTGGTGTTTCATTATATATTTCCGTACCATGGATTCCATTATAATTTACATTATACTTGTTAGGCTTACTGGTCTATAGTTTCCTGGGTCACTGCGGTCTCCTTTTCTATATATTGCTGTGATGTTGGCTCTCTTCCAGTCTTTAGGGATGCTGTGCATCTTCAAAGAAAGATAAAAAATCATCTTCAATGGATCCAAAATTTTCTCTACTGCCTATTTCAAAACTCTAGGATGTAAACCGTCAGGTCCTGGTGACTTGTTCTTTTTCAACTTATCTATAATAGTTTTTATTTCATTCCTTGTTATTTCTATAGTTTTTAATTCTGGGACTTGTTTCCTCTATAACTTTGGAATGTCACCTTCAGTTTCCCTCGTAAACACACTGCCGAAGAATTCTGCCAGTACTTCTGTCTTTTCCTTATTATCACTAGTTTTATCCTTTTTATCTTCACTTGTGTACAGGTCAGATATCCTTGATTTTGTCTTTATCATTGTCTGGACATACTTCCAGAAAATTTGTTTTATCTTTAATATTTTTCGCTATTAGTTTTTCTTATTTTTCAACCGCTTCCTTGTCTCGCTTCTTGCTTGGTTACTAGTTCTCTTGTAGTCTGTAAATATTTCTTCATACATTCTGTTAATCTCTTGATTTTCCCTTTTCATTTTCTTAAACTTTTGCCATAATCTCTGTTTTGTTTTTATTTGCTCCAAAGTTTACGATTCATGGGTAAGCTATCATTTGTTCTTCTACGTTGGTTGTATTTATCTGTTAATTCTCTCTTTGGTATACATTCATCGACTACGTCCTAGAACTTCCTCACAAACCTGTTCCACATTTCATCAATATCTTGTGTATTCAAGTACCTTTACCAGTCTATATTAAATTTTTTGTTTAACTTCGCATAGTCTCCTTTTCGTAGATATACCGTACGCCTATTTTGTTTAATAAGCGGTTTTAGGTCACACTTAAGTAGACTTACCCCATGGTCACTTTTTCCTATTGGACTTGTTACTAGCACTTCTTCAACTAAGCACTCATCTTCAGAAAAAATCAAATCCAGAGTATGTCCTTTTTCTGTCATATTATAACTAAAACTTGTTCCCCCAGGTAACACGATATAATTTTGCCAATTAACATCCGGTTTGTTAAAATCACCAATAAAATATTTTTTCCAACCCCCTTGACATCCGTTTATCGGATCAGGCGGGCAGCAGGAAGAGAAGACCAATCCTAGGTAGGGAATATGGTCGACTCTTTCTCTGCTCGCCACCCTTCCCTCTTGGACGGGCAGAAGTACTTCTTGGGGTCGGCCAAGATTACTTCTGTCCAGAAGCGAGTCTCCTCAGGAGGAGGCACTCCCGAAGCCTAGGTGGCGACCTAGGTTGAAGGAGGGGGAACAAACTGGTCTCTTGGCTATGGAGACGTGTGGAGGATTGGAAAGAGGCCCACCGCTGGCTAAACAAAAACCCAATCCGATGACACACTATCTCTCAATGCCCCAGCGGTGAAGTTCTTATAGAGAACGGGTAATGGCCTAAACAACAAGCAAACCCCCTTGTAGTTGCTCACTTCTTCCATTAATTTTAGAAGGTTCTCATTATTTTCTACACTACTATTCGGACTCCAATATATGGAAACAATTATCATGTCTCCCTCCTCGTATTTTAACTTAATATTCACAATACTTAGACTAAAATTCTACAGAATCATGAATAATATTATTATTTATATTCAGAAGCATTCCTCTTCCCTCATCTTCATTACTAAGGTTCTTGCCGTATATCTCATATCCTTCAATTTGATATTCAGATATTACTCTCTCAAAGCTAAAATTCTTTGGCTTCACCTCTTGTAGTGCTATCATCTGGGGTGGAGTTTCCATACCTTTTATCCTAGTCTTTAATTCATTTAGTTTATCTAAATTTAGCGTATCGACATTACTAAACATCACTGTAAAATCTAGAACACCGCATATCTCTATTTCTGTACTTGCTCCCTGTCGCTGGACGTTTCTTCCTTCGGCTCCCTCTTCTTCCCCTTCAGGATGTATCTGTCTCAAGGATCTCCTCGTACTACATAGAAGTTTCCCGAGTTTCTTTCTTTCTCATTCTTGTTTTTGGCCTCGGTTTTCAGTTCCTTGTCCTTCTGTTTTTGTCATGTCATGTGAAATACACACTTTCTGATACAGTTTATTTTTAGCTCCTTTCAGCTTATATGCACTTCTTAGTATCCTTTCCTTCAAGCCTCTCGTAATTGATACTAGGATGGGTCTTGGTTTTATTTCCTGTCCTTCGCTGGTCAAAATTCCATTATATTTCCCAATTCTTCTAATTACGTAAGTGTATTTTTTTCTGCATTACATATCAAATTTTCCCTATGCTCCTTAATACATATTAAAGTTACCTGAAATATGATTTCATTGTCAAGGGTACGCTCAATATATAAAACATGTGATTTCCAAAAACAAAAAGACAAACAAAAGAAAAATATATTCTCACAACAATCGTTCTAATTAAAGAATTTCAATTAGCAAATAAAAAACATGTCCAATTACGTATTCACAACTACATTATGTAGTTATTAATGATTGACAAAATGACCATTGTCTACTGCGTAAAACAATAACAGCAAAAAAAAAAAAAATCATGATAGTACCCAATTAAAATAAAAATATGGTTTGTAAGTGACAATTATCTAAAAATATTCATTAATGAAAGAAAGCTTATTATAGTACTGTGACAGAGTGTTTGGCTCAAAGTCATCAGAGGCTGTAGTAGATGCCTTATAAGTTAATTTAGTAACTATTAATTGTTTTTTTTTCTTGCTAAAATAATTCTCACTCTTTGCCTTTTACAAATATTGATTATTTGCAATTTATATTTCAGCTTATAGCTAATTTTAAATATTCTTATTTAATATTCTTGTACGTGTTGAAAGCATGATCCCCATATAATAATCTCCCTCCTATTTCTGTATTCTGATCTTTCTTTTTTTCCTCATGAACGAGGCCATAATCCAAGTGCGTCTGTTAGATACGTTTTTTACACAATTTTCTTATGTTAAAATAGCTCTTGCTGATCATTTTTTTATATTATAAAAATCACTCTTGCTGATAATTTTGTTATAAATTTGAACCTATTGATGTGTCATTAGCCAATCTAGATACATTTCAGTAGCTTCTTTATTATATGAATAGTTAAAATTCCGTCTCCTGCAATGCAAAGAACGTTATAGAGGTTGTTCGCCAGTAACATATTTTGCCCATAATAATTATCGTTTTTTATTTTTCTTCGCTTGCTGCACCTAAAATCCTGTCTCTCTCTTGCATCTCTGCCATAATTGCCTGCCCTTGATTAGTACATGAACAAGTTACATCTCTGGATATATATCCTACAGATGACGTCACCAGGAGGGACATTGAATCGTCTTCATTTGGCGGCCAAACATCCCAGAGGCAAGATTTCACCTCAGCAGTCAAGCTTATTTCAAACCTTATTTATGTGGTGTCTTCACAGGAATTCATCTGGCACTAACAAGTTGAGAGGTAGTGTATGGTAAAGCTAGTTGGTCAAGCAAATTGGGAATTCAAGAAAATGGTTAAACTCGTTACTGATCAAATCCTTTACTAGTCAAGTCCTACAAAATTGTTCTCAGATTCCATTCCCATACAAAGCGAACTTTTATAGATTATCTAACTGGAATCTCGATTGCCAAACTTAATTCCTTGACCTAGAAATTACCGCCGATATACAATGATAAGAAATTTCTTTCATTGAATGTGCCAACCAAAATTCTCATCCTCAGAAGATTGCTTATAACCATGTAAAAATCTATCCCTTTTTCCTAACGAATTCTAACTTTATTTCACCCCTTTCTATCATCGTAAAGTGTTTTACGCCAAAACTCGTAATCATTTAATTAAAGTGTTTTATGCTATAAACCGCAAATAATTAAAAAGTAATTTTACCCTGTTGGCTTTACAAATGTTTCTTGCTAACCACAATTTAATGAATACATACTGTATTTATTTTGCTGATTCTTCATATATTGGGGATAAAGTGGTTTGAGTTATAAATTGCAAATACTTCATAAGGTGGTCTTGCCCTTTTTGCATTGCAAAAATTTCTTGCCAACCAAAATTGAATGCATCCTGGATTTTTATCTCGTAGATTTTCCCTTTATCATAAATAAAGTGTTTTACCATATAAATTGCAAATAATTAATAAGCAATTTTGCCCAAATTGAATTGCAAACTGTTGTGGTTGCCCACAATGTAAGGAATACATACCGTATTTTTCTCGCTTATTCTTCATATATTGTGAATAAATAATTTTCCTCTAATGCCGGCAAATAATTAATGGTTTTGTATGCTCTTATGGTAGTGTAAATATTTCTGGTTAGCTGTGACTAACCAATATATTTTCATCCAGTAGAATAGTATTGGAAACTCATTATTTGTGTGCTCGTGCCTTCGTTTTCCCATTATTAACAGTGTCATTTCTGTTCCTGCAATTGCAGTGTCATCTATTCTACTCTGCCCGTGTGACAGAGAAGATCGTCAAGTTGAGACCAAAGTCTTGGCATCCATCTGTGGTGCCGGGAATCGAAATCGTGCTCACCACCTCCGGGATTCCAGCTCTCCAAAATCAGTGCATTTCCAAAATTAAAAGAAAGTTGAATTCTGAGTTTCATTTAACCGAGTAGTGGTTGCACGGGTCATTTGCAAAATTAATAAATGTCCTGTTTGTTTGAGAGCTCTTAACTGAGTTCAGTACTTTGAGTCCCCATAGTAAAACAGAAACTAACAACCTCCCCACTTCATAAGTACCAAATCAAAACACAAACACTGTTTGTAAACGACCATTATCTGATAATCCTCATAAATGAGACAATGACATTTACTATATTAAAACTAGGGTAACTATTTGTCTTATATCTATATACTACTTCTAGGTGAGGCATTGAGGCTTCTTACCTTAAATCTTATGATCTAAAAAAAAAAACCCCTCAGGCTTTGTATGCTGGAAAACAAATATTATACTGTACATAGTTCCACTGGGGGGAATTTTAAATTTCCCGTGTTATGTTCTATTCTATGGGAAATGTCTCTTTCTCACTTTCTTTTCTTTTATTGGGAATTTTCCATATCCTTTTTGTTCTAATCTCAATTTTTCCACTTCTTTTGCATTTCCCTTTGTCCAAATATGGAGTCCCACATTTTGGGATATTGCTAGGTACTGGGCTGACCCCCTCCTTTTTCCGTCATCCCCCACGTCTATGTTGTAATAACGGTTGGCCCGGGGATCCTGCTTCAGCTGATCATCGGACAACGGAAGAGCGCAGATAAATCCATTTCGAGTGCCTCGCCCCCCTGTGTTGACTCGACTGTTGAGGAGGTCATATTACCATATCTCCTCTCACGACACCTATCCACCGGATGCTCATCTCCCTCCAAACTCAAATACTGCAATCAGAATAGCCTACAAGTTGATTCTAGGGCCAGAAATAAGGGCCTAATGTGCTATCACAAATATAGGAAACATTAGGTATCACCTCTGGGTACAAACAATGGCCATATGTAAGCACACAGAGGGGATATTGCGCATCCCTGTATCTGTAAGCGCATGCAATCTCTCCAATAGGTAAAAAGGAAAATGTATGGAAAATTGCAGGTCAGGTCTGCCTGATAATAGAATAGTGGTTGTAAATAATTGGCTACACCATTCAGATCATTATTCCAAGATACTTAGGACATAGCTGAGTAACTGAAAGAGCATCTCTACAAGACATTAGTGTGCTATAGATATCAAAAGTCATGAAATACTGAGAAGAACAGACATATAAGTAATATTCTTATTAACGGTGATTACAGTAACACAATGGTAAGAATTTAAAATAAAAATACTAATTATTGTATTACTACTGATAATATGATGAAAATAATAATTAGCAAGAAGGACAATGGAGTGATAGTAACAACAACAGCAATACTACTACTACTATTCTATCTACCTTGTCTGTTTCCCCTTTTAACTGGGGGGTAGCCGACATCAAAAAAAGAAAACAATAATGGGATTACTTTGCTCTATGGGCAATGACGAAGGAGCTAGAGACCGCTCAGTTGGCACTGCTGGAGTGCCACAGCCCATCCTCCCGGCTCTTCCACATCCTGTGTCGCTTCACAACTACCAACTCCCCTACTGCCCCTACCACAGGGCTACCTCTGTAAGATGCAGCCCTGTGGTAACAGCAGATGCCCTTCAGAGCTGCGTCACATCGCTTGCCACTCATTCCTAATCCTAGCACGCTCGCTTGCTTCCCTCACATCCATCTTCCTATCATTCAGGGCTCTCCTTACTCCATCCATCCATCCAAACCAAGGCTTCCCTCTGGCATTTCTCCCATCAATTCTCGCATTCATCACCTTTTTCAGCATTCTTTCATCATCTATCCTTTCCACATGGCCAAACCATCTCAGAACATTCATATCTACTCTGGCTGCAATTTCTCTCCTCACACCCGTTCTTGCTTTCACCACTTCATTCCTAACCCTATCCAACCGAGATACACCAATCATACTTCTCAGGCATTTAATCTCAAACACATTTAGTCTCCGTCTCTCACTTACTTTCATACCCCATAACTCTGATCCATACATCACAGTTGGCACAACCACTTTCTCATACAAAACTTTCTTAACATTCATTTCCAACCCTCTATTCTTCATCACTCCTTTCAGTGCACCCAACACTTTACATCCTTCATTCACTCTGTGACACACATCTGCTTCCACTCCACCACTTGCAACAATAACCGAGCCTAAATACTTAAGCTGATTAACTTTCTCAGGTGTCTCTCCATTCAACATAACATTCAAACCAGCACCATCCTCATTTATTGTACACCTCATAACCTTACTCTTTCCCACATTCACTCACAACTTCCTTCTCTCACACACCATTCCAAATTCTGACACTAACTGACACAGCTTCTCCTCTGAATCTGCAACCACCACAGTATCATCTGCAAACAGCAACTGATTCAGCTCTCACTCGTTATCATCCCCATCTACCATTCTCAAACCTCGACCACACACTCGCTCTTTCACCTCTCTTACGACTCCATCAATATTCAAATTGAACAGCCATGGTGACATCACACATCCCTGTCTCAGTCCCACACTCACTGGAAACCACTCACTCACTTCATTCCCTACCCTAACACAAGCTCTACTGCCCTCATACAAACTCTACACTGCTTGTAACAATTTACCATTAATTCCATATAATCTCAAAACATTCCACATTGCCTCTCTATCAACTCTATCATATGCTTTCTCCAGATCCAAAAATACAAAATACACATCCTTACCCTTTGCTAAATATTTTTCACATAACTGCCTAACTATAAAAATCTGATCTGTGCAACCTCTACCTCTCCTAAAACCACTCTGCACTTCCGCGATCACATATTCTGTCTTATCCCTAATCCTATTAACCATTATCCTACCATACACTTTTCCTACCACACTCAACAAACTTATACCCCTAAAATTACTGCAGTCATACACATCTCCCTTACCTTTGTATAGGGGCACTATATAAGCAATCACCCATTCCAATGGTACCATTGACAACATAAAGCATATATTAAACACTTTCACTAACCATTCCAATGCAGTCACACCCACTTCCTTCAACATCTACGCTCTCACACCATCCATTCCAGGTGCTTTACTTGCTTTTGCTTCATACAATGCCCTTTTCACCTCCTCTCTTGTAATCTCTCTCTCATTTTCATCTCCCATTACTGGCACTTGAACACCCCTCACTGCCACTATAGCTGCCTCTCTATCTTCATCAACTTTCAGCAAGCACTCAAAATATTCTGCCCATCTTTTCCTTGCATCATTCCCTCTTAACATCTGTCCATTTACATCTTTCACTGTCTCTTCCATCCTCGATTCACCCTTCCTTACTCTCTTCATTTCTTTTCAAAACTTCTTTTTATTCTCCTCATATGACCTACTAAAATCCTGTCCCCACCTAACATTTGCCAACCTCTTTTCTTCTTCTACCTTCCGCTTGGTTTCCACATTTTTCTCCCTATATCTTTCGGTATAATCGTTATTGCTTGTCACTCATCCTGACTCATCATTGGCGTAAATTCACATGACACATTATATCAAGGTAAGAGAAATATAATTCAAACTACAATCTATCAAGGCTATAACCTGCAGTCATGGCATCTAAAGTTGTGTCAGAGATGATTAGACCATTCACCGGTGAAGGAGAAGTGGTTGAATGGATATAGAAAATTCACTTGGTGGCTAAGTTTTAGAAGGTTTCTGATTTGGGTTCTTTTATTCCACTGTATTTGGAGGGGAATGCTCTTGCTTTGTATTTAGAAATGAGTGATGATGGCCAGGGTGATTCAGAAAAATAGTAGTCATGTTAAAAGAGGCGTTTACTGACGGAGCCATTGTAGTTTTTACCAAGTTGGTTAAAGTCAAATGGACAGGGCAACCTGTTGATGTGTATGCAAATGACATAAGACATTTGGCTGGGTTCAAGGGGGATGGTTTGGAGAGCATTGTTTGTTTGACCTTTGTCAATGGATTCCCAGACAAAATAAGTATAGCTTTGCAATAAGTCAATGAGGTTTTAACTAAGCCAGTTGGTGAACTGCTAAATGCAGCAAGGACTTTGTGTAACACTAAGGCTAATGAGGAGCATGTTGTTGCAGTGGCAAGGGGGTTTGAGATGACAAAAAAGGACAGTGGCAGTAAGGCATTTAAGGGGAGATGCTTTAGGTGTGGTGGTCCTCATTTAATGATATATTGTGAGGAAAAATTTAGGTGTTTCAAGTGTAACAAAGTAGGCCATTTTGCTAGCAAATGTGATCAAAAGACTCAAGAATATACCCAAGGACAGGGAAACGAATGGAGGGGGATTGCTGTGCCAGCAGTAACTCCCTTGTTAATGTCAAGGCGTGGTCATTACCTGTCATTGATGTGCAGATGAATATTATTCAGCTAGGGGACTTGTAGATTCTGATTGTACTAAAACAATCGTTCATTCTAAGTTGGTAGCTGGTTGTACAGGAGAAACTTTTATAAATGCTCTTGATGGAAGGCAGGTCAAGTGTAACTGTTCAACTGTGGTGCATTTGGTGACTGGTAATAGACAATTGTCTGTTCAGGCAACTGGCATTTTGATAAGATGCTTGATGGTGTTGATATTGTAGTGGAACTGGATATTATTATTCAGTTTGGTGGTGTTACAATCAAGGAGGATGTTGTACAGTTTCTTGCATCTGATTGTTCTTTGATAGCAACTGGCATTTTTAACTGTCTGAAAAGAACTTATGCGAGATCGATGATGAAGACTTTCATGCTGTTTTTGATCGTAAAAACAGTGGAATGGTTTTGGAAAAATAATTAGTCAGTAAATCTTACAAACAAGGTTATCTTCGATATCACAAACCTGGTAGGGAAGAGAAAAGAAGAGTATGACAAAGAAGTCAACAGGTGGATACAATAGGGAATTTTAGTCCCCTGGGAGAAAGATGTAACTGATGGATTTATTTCTATTTTGGCAGTGGAACAACCAACAAAGAACAAGGTGAGGCCCGTGCCAGATTTTTGAGAGTTAAATGCTCATGTGAAGTGCCATACTGGTGATAATGTCGCAGATGTATGTGATGAAAAGCTAAGGCAGTGGGGACAGATGGGTAAAACAGTATCTGTTGTTTACCTTAAATCTGCATATCTACAAATTAAAATAAGTAAGAAATTGTGGCCATAAAAGTTGGTAAAGTATGAAGGTAAGACCTATTGTTTAACATGATCGGGTTTTGGGCTGAACTGTGTACTGCACATAATGTCAAAAATCTTAACGTTTGTTCTAAAGAAAAAAGATAAGACTGGAAAATACAGAAGCTCCAACAATGATGACATTCTTGTCTATGAATCTGAGCTGTCTGCTAACAAGCTCATTAGTCATCTGAATGAGTATGGGCTGCAAACGAAGCCCCCTGAATCACTGGAGAATGGTGCAGCTTTAGGACTAAGTTGTTTTGTGTTAATGGTGAATTGGTGTTTCAACAAGGGAACAAAGATCCAGAGGTTTCAGATGATTTGACGAGAAGAGGTCTTTTCTTTGTACGTGGGAAGTTAGTGGGCCATTATCACGTTGCTGGCAGGTTAAGGGTTGCCTGTAGTTTCATTAAGAGGAGTGTTGAGGGGTCAAGTTGGGATGATCCAGTTGGTAGTACTGCAGTTGCTATGATTAGGGAGGTGACTGAGAAAGTGAAATTAGATGATCCAGGATGAGCAATAAGCAATAACGATTATACCGAAAGACAACACGAATGAAAAACAAAAATACCAAACCGGCCGGTAAACAAAGCATAAACGTCACCAAAAACACGACCTCTCTGCACCAAGACTGGGCCGGACCAGGGCTGCCAATGCTGGGTTTTCCCCAGATCTGGGGTTTTCACTAGCCATCTGGGCTTCTGGGTTTTTATTTTTAAAATAGCTCATATTCTGGGTTTTTCCATACATCATATCATATTAGTAAAAACTGAAAATAAATCAGATATAAATCCTTAAAATAATTACCCAACGTTCTGTGTTGAATGTGACATATACCAGTCGTCAACTGAACATTAATGTACCGTATACAAGATTAAAACAAGTTCGAATGACGACTCTCGTTAGGTAACTCTAGCAATAAGCATGGTTACTCAGTGAAGTCATGAAGTTCAGTTCATAAGTTAGTGCTGCAGTTACTGTTGGACTAGGAGGTTGACCTTTTTGTGAAGGCCATTTTTTCCGGTTTAATATTTGTTTTCTATCATAATGAGTGACGAAATGCAAGGTGAATCTTCCAGTTATAAAAGGAAATGGTATGTGCAGTCATTTCAGGAAGAATTATTGCAAGATCCGGAACTGAAGGATTGGCTTCAGCAAGAAAAAATGATAAAGAAGCCAGCTACTGTAAGTGCTGCAAATAAATCCATGCTTCTGAAACCCTAATCTCCTGTGAAACAAGAAAAGTTTGGATGTGGCTAAGTCTTTCATTGTGAAAAAAAAAAAAAAAAAAAAAATCAACAGAAAGTGAGACTCCGAGAAGGAGGAATTATTGTTGTGATCCGCATGTAAAAGTAAGTAGAATACTGATATATTTCAATTTCAACTTGATATTTTGAATTTTTTTGTTTGTTTAAATTTTGAATCTGGGTTTTTTTGCGAACCTGATCTGGGGCTTTTCTGAAAACCTCATTGGCAGCCCTGCTCTCACCGCTACCTACTCACCCAACTCGGCACCAACAACTGTCCGCAATGCTTAAACTACTACTACTACTACTACTACTTACTACTACTACTACTACTACTACTACTACTAATAATAATAATAATATAATAATAATAATAGAAAGGTTGGTACTGGCGTATTGAATAATTACTTCGCATATGTAAATAAATTTCTTTATCGATTAATTTATTATGTAGGATAAGGAGAGGGTAATTGCGTTCGACTTGTCATGACCCCCATGAACTCAGCAGTGTCACTGAATACATAATTAAATTTTTGGGGTTACTGAATAATGCAACATTGTTTTCTATTGTTTCATGGTACTAAGCTTTAGGACAGCCTTGTCTTTGATAAAGATTGTGATTAATATAGATCCAATAGTGGCTTGATACTTCCATTAATGTACTCTTGATACCTGCTAAGATGGCAGTGGTTAGGACTTGACAGACGCCTTTAGTATATCTTTCACAATCTTGACGTAAGGAAGTGAAACATTTAAAAATTCGCGAGATATCAGCTCTTGTAAAAATATTCTCTCTCTCTCTCTCTCTCTCTCTCTCTCTCTCTCTCTCTCTCTCTCTCTCTCTCTCTCTCTCTCTCTCTCTCTCTCTCTCTCTCTCTATATATATATATATATATATATATATATATATATATATATATATATATATATATATATATATATCTCGAGGCTGCAATTCTTATAAAGATTTTCTCTCTCTCTCTCTCTCTCTCTCTCTCTCTCTCTCTCTCTCTCTCTCTCTCTCTCTCTCTCTCTCTCTCTCTCTCTCTCTCTCTCTCTCTCTCTCTCTCATTAGTGCTTGGCGATTACCATTCAAGAGCAGATATGATACGAACTACCAATTCTAACGCATCAAAGACTAAGAGATTGACTCCCAGATATTAAGGTTAATTTTCTTAAGCAATCTAATTTAGTTGCTGCTCTCCGCTCACTGGTGGCTTTCTGGGTCAGGGCTTCGCTTCATTAATGGAGGAATTAGGTCAGAGATGTTGCTGTCCGTTTATAAATACATCAGCTGTGTGTGCGTGTATATATATATATATATATATATATATATATATATATATATATATATATATATATATATATATATATATATATATATATATATATATATGTGTGTGTGTGTGTGATTACCTAATTGTGATTACCTAATTGTGTTTACGGGAAAGAGCCCAAAGCTCGTATCTTCCCGTCTCCATATCCCCCCTCACTCTTCTAGCTTCGAGTGATGGTAAGTCTAATTCCCTCAGCCTCTCATCATAACTGAGATTGCGTATTTCTGGCACCAGTTTCGTGGCATGTCTTTGAACTTTTTCAAGCTTAGCTATATGCTGTGTGTGTGTGCGATTACCTAATTGTGATTACCTAATTGTGTTTACGGGAAAGAGCCCAAAGCTCGTATCTTCCCTTCTCCTCATCGGTTCCATTTTAGACTTAGTGATACTTATCATACCTGTCCTTAAAACTATGGATTGAGATAGCATTAACTACCTCCTCGCTTAGCGAATTCCAATTATCAACTACTCTTACACTGAAAAAGTATTTCCTTACATCCTGCAAAGAAGTTTTCTTACGAAGCTTCAAACTATGACCTCTAGTTCTAGAGCCAGCCATATCAAAATATCGATCCCTATCCACTCTATCATAACCATGAAGGAATTTAAAGACTGTGTGTGTGTGTGATTACCTAATTGTGATTACCTAATTGTGTTTACGGGAAAGAGCCCAAAGCTCGTATCTTCCCGTCTCCTGATCGGTTCCATTTTATACTTAGTGATACTTATCATACCTGTCCTTAAAACTATGGATTGAGATAGCATTAACTACCTCCTCGCTTAGCGAATTCCAATTATCAACTACTCTTACACTGAAAAAGTATTTCCTTACATCCTGCGAAGAAGTTTTCTTACGAAGCTTCAAACTATGACCTCTAGTTCTAGAGCCAGCCATATCAAAATATCGATCCCTATCCACTCTGTGATTACCTAATTGTGATTACCTAATTGTGTTTACGGGAAAGAGCCCAAAGGTCGTATCTTCCCGTCTCCTGATCGGTTCCATTTTATACTTAGTGATACTTATCATACCTGTCCTTAAAACTATGGATTGAGATAGCATTAACTGTGTGTGTGTGTGTGTGTGTGTGTGTGTGTGTGTGTGTGTGTGTGTGTGTGTGTGTGTATGCGAGTTAGCATTAACTACCTCCTCGCTGAGCGAATTCCAATTATCAACTACTCTTATACTAAAAAAGTACTTCCTTACAGGCTTCTAACTATGACCTCTAGTTCTAGTGCCAGCCATATCAAAATATTGATCCATATCCACTCTGTCATAACCATGAAGGAATTTAAAAACCGTCACAATATCCCTCTAAATCTTCTAGCTTCAATTGATGGTAAGTCTAATTCCCTCAGCCTCTCATCATAACTGACATTACGTATTGCTGGCACCAGCTTCGTGGCATGTCTCTGAACTTTTTCTAGCTTAACTATGCGCTTTTTCAAGTGGGGATTCTAAAAGGGGGCTGCATATTCAGACTTTGGCCTCACATAGGTTTCTGAACATTTCCGTGTCCCTGTGCCTGAAGGCTACCCTTACATTTGCTAAGAAAGCATATGCTGCCCTTACATATGCCATTTATATGGATTTCTAGACACAAATCGGCCAGTATGTTTACTCCTAGATCTCTCTCATTCTCTGTCTCTTGAAGTTCTACTCCTGCCACCGAGTAGCCAAGTTCGAGCCTTCTTGCACTTGTACCCATTCTCATTACCTTACTTTTTGAAGTATTGAATTTCCTTAGCCACTTTTCTAGCCACACACACACACACACACACACACACACACACACACACACACACACACACACACACATATATATATATATATATATATATATATATATATATATATATATATATATATATATATATACTCTATGTGTGTATGTACTTATTTTATTACTCATATCAGATTATGTAACATTTAAAATACCCTCGACAACACACTGTATAGTTGAGTAAATAAATAAATAATAAATAAATGAATAAATAAATAAATAAGTAAAAAGATGCTTAAATGAAAAGTATTTGAAGGACATATTTTATTTGTAAATAAGTTTATTATTTTTATCTTGATAAGAATACACCATTTTAACTCGATGTGGCT